>JAVTVY010016361.1:0-59749 GCA_036873755.1 Hanleya hanleyi
GGTATATGCCAAAGATCATTTAAACTACTAGCGTCCCATTCTGCAGCATCATACCCTGCTAATCCAGTTATTTATGAATCACAAAATATTCATACATTATCCACCAACACGATAATGCAGTAGAGAAGACATTTGAATTTCGTGTGGGTTATAGTAATGCACTGAGCCAAAATCACTTGTATTTCGATGCAATCATGAATCTAGTCACTATGGTTCGAGGTAGTCACAAACAGAATGATATAACAGTTAGAAAACACTTTGGTCCGCAAGAACCTCATTGCAGTGGAGGAGGGAGCAACGTTCACAAGCAGACCGGGAACACTATCGCAATGAGGCAATTACCGTATACCACATTATGACTACATGTACTTCAAAATTGTGCGTATCGCCGCCCTGCCAGATCGCTGCCCGGCCGCCCCGAGAACTGTAGGCAGAATCGGTCAGTCCACCACACACACGTGCAGCCAATCCTGATAAATTGGTCTCGCGAAACGTGTTAGAAAGTAAAACGGCAAGAAAAACATTATGACCATAATTTCCTATTCGAATGAAATAAATAAATAATATTGGCCTCTTTAATTCCCATGAAAACAAATTTTCATTTTGAAATTTCAATTTCCTTTGTGATTTTAGCGACACCTGACAACATCTAACGTGTATAAGCGCGCTCGATATCAAGATATTATTGTTGAACTTGTTTATAGAGATACTAATACCTGTACCTGTCATATTTAGATGTCAACGAAAGAAACCTTTTCCCGCCTCTTGTTCCAGAAAGCCGTTATTTTCTTATGAAATTGTTAATATTTCCCCCGATACTTTTTTATATGGTATATCTGACGCATTTAGCCTCAGATATTCTCCTAGAATTGACGGTATTTATATTCTATTATATAGCTCATGGCGGAAACGCTACAAATCAAATAACTGTTTTATTTGCCCTAAACAAACTCTTACCCACAACCGGTAAGAGATGCACAAAATACCTTCATTGGTTCATGTGTACCTATGCTGACAGACACAATTAGAAAAGAGCAAAGAAGGCGGTTCGATACATCTCCACTTTACAGTGTTTGTACTTATTGTGCGTACACCATTGAATATGTTTTATAGGGTAGTTGACAGGTTACAGCGATTTTGTTTGCAAAAGAATTATAGCAGCAGCATGATAGTATGGTACCATCACGCCTCATCTCAACCGAAGCGCGGCGATGTATTTAACTCATTCAATACAGCAAATAAAGGAACCAGGTGGAGTACCTACCCTCGATATTGACCGATCATGTTGACTGCTTTCACTAGCGTAAAACCCGTCACATGGAGGCTGAAATAACAAATGTGAGCATATGCACTATATAATGTATGCATATATGGGGTTTATTTTTTGTCAAAAAATGAGAATATAAACGTTTCTGTTTCAAGTGTTATTTTCCAATATTATACATATAGACCCCCAACCAAAATATAATCGGTAAACACTGAATCATTCACGATTGATAAATCTTCAGTAATTTGGCTATCGAATGTCATAGACGCTTGACAATTTCCAAATTAATAAGTTTCCCCGTTCTACATTTACATACTTTACAGAATCCCACCCTCGGCCTCAGGATTATAAGACGGTTTTTGTTTATGTATTTCTCTTAGTTCTAAATCACTTTGCCCAAATCCAGAACTATCCTGACTACATGTATGTAATGCCAATAACTACATTTTACCTCAAATGGGCAGATCATCATTTTCGATATTATTGTTGAGTATGTATTCTACACCTCCAGTCTTCAATTTGTTCCAATAACTGCGGTGATGTTAGCAAAAAAGAATTTGCTTCTTGCAGCTTGATGATATGGACATGTTAGGAACATTTTGTTCCACTCTTAGGATTTAAGGATGTCCGCTGATGGTTTTTGACTTTGGCAGCCATTTTGCCTGTTTTTCTATTGGGTTATCTCCCTTCCCTAGGTTAAGCGATGGGGATTTCCTTTAAAAGCCTTCTAGCCGAGAATTTTGCACACCAACATCCATTGAATTTGCTAAATTTTGATAGACATTGTGATTATCTGCAAACAGTCAGAATATAAGAAAAAGTTAAATACTATTTATATGAATTTTTCATGATTATGCTTCAAAACTAGGGCTATTCCCTATGTTTTCTGGGTTATCACATGAAGCATAGGTCAGTCCATTCAACAGTGCCTACAGCTAAAAAATGCACACTGACCTATATTTTTTTCTTTGTTTTTCCTCATATTACACAATTATGAATGCAACAACACACATTATTCAAAAAGTTAATTACTTTGATTTACCACCAGCGGACATCCTTAATACATTTATCGTTTTGTTACAAAGGCGTGTAATGCAAGCACCTCCCCGGTCATTCGATGTTCTGCCGTCGTCCATTAAAGAATATCCGCGTCCATACTCCAGACACATAACTCATAGCTACTATTAACCAACCATCGTTGGAAGTGGGGGGAGTTGAAACGTTTTTCTGATGCTCCGAAAAGAAGATAATCTGAGTAACGACACCTGACGATATTATAGCTTCCTATATGTTGAGGCAGCTCTATGAATACTTATAGCGTCCTATAAATTGAGTTAGCTATGACAGTTTGTGTTTATTTAACTGTCTGAACAGAACGTTCCATTTACGAGGGCGTGACTATAGACCCATCCTTTTCAGGGCGAAAGTGTCCAACCTATTCACTTTTTTAGCCCACCATCATCAGATGGTGGGCTGTTCAAATCACTTTTCGTCCGTGGTCCGTCGTCTGTCCGTCGTCCGTCCGTCCGTCGTCCGTCGTCAGTCCGTCCGTAAACAATTCTTGTTACTGCGATTTCTCACGAACTACTGCATGGATCTTTTTCAAATTTGGTACACAGGTTCCCCTTGGAGTCTAGTTGTGCAAGAAACCTTTTCTGGTCCGATTCGAGAATCCAATATGGCCGCCAGGCAACCATCTTGGATGTCCCCATGAAACCTTGTTACCGCGATTTCTCAGGAACTACTGCATGGATCTTTTTCAAATTTGGTATACTGGTTCCCCTTGAGGTCTAGTTGTGCAAGAAACCTTTTCTGGTCCGATTCGGAAATCCAATATGGCCGCCAGGCAGCCATCTTGGATTTCCCCATGAAACCTTGTTACAGCGATTTCTCAGGAACTACTGCATGGATCTTTTTTCAAATTTGGTACACAGGTTTCCCTCGGGGTTTAGTTGTGCAAGAAACCTTTTCTGGTCCGATTCGAAAATCCAATATGGCCACCAGGCAGCCATCTTGGATTTCCCCATGAAACATTGTTATCACGATTTCTCAGGAACTACTGCCTGGATCTTTCTCAAATTTGGTACACAGGTTTCCCTTGGGGTCTAGTTGTGCAAGATACCTTTTCTGATCCGATTCGTAAATCAAAATTGAAATATGGCCACCATGCAGCCATCTTGGATTTCCCCATGAAACCTTGTTACCGCGATTTCTCAGGAACTACTGCATGGATCTTTCTCAAATTTGGCATACAGGTCCCACATGGGGTCTAGTTGTGCAAGATACCTTCTCTGGTCCGATTCGAAAATCCAATATGGCCACCAGGCAGCCATCTTGGATTTCTCCATGAAACCTTTTTATCGCGATTTCTCAGGAACTACTGCATGGATCTTTCTCAAATTTGGTACACAGATTCCCCTTAGGGTCTAGTTTTGCAAGATAACCTTTTTCGGTCCGAATCGAAAATCCAATATGGCCACAAGGCGGCCATCATAGATTTCCGCATGAAACCTTGTTACCGCGATTTCTCAGGAACTACTGCATGGATCTTTCTCAAATTTGGTATACCGGTCCCACATGGGGTCTAGTTGTGCAAGGTACCTTTTCTGGCCCGATTCGAAAATCCAATATGGCCACCAGGCAGCCATCTTGGATTTCTCCATGGAACCTTATCTTGATTTCTCAGGAACTACTGCATGGATCTTTCTCAAATTTGGTACACAGATTCTCCTTAGGGTCTGGTTTTGCAAGATAACCTTTTTCGGTCCGAATCTAAAATCCAATGTGGCCACAAGGCGGCCATCATAGATTTCACCATGAAACCGCGATTTCCGCGATTACCGCGATTTCTCAGGAACTACATGTACTGCATTGATCTTTCTCAATTTTGATACACAGGTTCGCCTTGTGGTCTGGTTGTGCAAGATATTGCAATTCGGAATTAAAATGTATTTCTTCAAATTTTAAATCAGTTTTCTTTGGTCCATGCAGTTGCAAGTGAACTGCCCCACCCTTTCGTCTGCCGGCAGTTCAGCTACATGAAGGGACGTCACTCTTGTGACACAATGTCACAACTCGACAACTGTAGATTACTGCATGTTTCGATCCAAGGGACATAATCAGGATTCAGACACTTTCAAATTCGATCACGTCAGTATTAAGTATTGTACCATCTTACTATTTTCGAGCATGGTATCTTGAAAGAGATGTCTCAAACTAGTCCAGTAAATAGAACAGAATTAGCATTCGTTCCTCATTATAAAATCTTAAGTATGCCAAAGTGTCAAAGAGATTTTTCTTCGCTTCCAGTACCCAATGATGACACGTGCAAAAAAAAAAATAAAAAAAAAATACTACAAAATGAAGACGAAGGATCCTCCGTACATGTACATTCACTTTCAGACTAACTTTGCTCATTTCTCTTGTACTATAACAACTGACATAAGTATAGTTTCTAGAAATCTTGAAACTCCTGAAACTTAGAAAGATTATATCTTGGTGTTTTCCAGTGTCCCTTTTTCGATCTTTTTCGCCCAGATTCGTAATTCTGTAAACAAAATTACAACTCAATCGTCTTAGTAACAATGGACAAAAAGATCCTCTTGTCATTAGCTTACAATTATCGGACAATGGTGGGCGCCAAGATCCTCCAGGATCTCTCGTTCGTATTTACTAGGTAAATTCTCATGACAAAATCGTACAAAAGATATGTAGGACTATATTACATGACTGTATCGTCATCGTTGCCGCAACCTCTATAATGTTTACAACTTGGTGAAGCTTGACGTGAAGATTTAGGTCAGTTCAGCTTTCTTTTTACAGGGATAACATAAACATTCAAGTAATTGGAGATCAATGACCCCAGATGCGGTACAGCTCCTATCGCCTTGGACAAATATGAGCATATCAAGTTAACTGATGCCAGTTATGTTTGTTTCGGGTTTGCCTTCCAGTGGCGACGTTGACAGTATGATCGCGATATATAAGTCAGAGCACACATTCGCTACTAACATGCCTCTCATGTCTAGACTACACACACGGTAATTCTCGTCGAGTGACTTGAACGCCGTTTCATAAAACAGGCAATTTCGTTTTTTTGTCATATTATTTAAATTGTTTGAAAACTAGTGAGCAATATATATTCTTCGGCAAACAAAACATTCGCATTTTAGCCTGAACATTGCCTGACTGTATATAATAAGTATCCAGAGATTTGTGTCTGTTCATATACATCTTTGCAGGTAAAACAGGGAGAGCACCGTCCAATGATGCTGCTCTTAATATAAAGAACGGACAATAATCATTTAGGGACCTAGATAAAAGTTGATAATAATACTGAACCCCGTAACCAGTTTATCTATAAGCTTCCATGGTCCGAGCACATTCATACACAGCTACTTATGACACAAACATATACCTGTTTTTTTCGTTGTGGTAGGTAAGCCGGAGTACACACATGAAAATAGACTAGTCCAGACAAGTGTGAAATGTATCGACAAAAATAATGCCCCAATGCACTGACATGGGACAGCGTATTTGCGTCAATTCAAAGAAAAACAATAAAACACTATATCACAGTCCAATACAAAGAGTTAGTGAGTTCATCTGTGCATGAAAATACTCACCAATCATGCCAAATTTGCCGCAACCGGCCGAAAACGTGCCGCTGTCAGGGGCTCGCCATTTTCCTTTTTGCATACGGAGTCAGCGAAAATATTCGTACTTTCTGATCTGTGTGGCGTAAGTGATTTTGAACGTTTGCAGTTCATTACTTTTCTTGGAATATTTTAGAATAAGAAATCGTGATTTACTAACTTGAAAATCATACCTAAAAAGATTCAAACAAAGCACATTGTGGTATGTGGCGTATACACTAATATAGGCTGGCTTTACAAGTTGTTGCTGGGGAACGAAGCTAAACCACAGAAGTGTCAAGCTCATGTTTTGCGTGTCCCGTAGTCGATGAGCTTCCAAACTGCCTGGATACTTTGAGTAAGTCGATTGTGAATGGAATCGAAGATGTGGAAGATAATGGGCTTTCTATGTCACTGGTCATTCTCGCAAGCCCGGTGCAACAAGCGATTAATTTCCCCGGTGAATTTGACAGAGGTTCCGCAATGGGATCCCGCCATGCGATGAATGTGAACAATTAAAGGGGAATAAATATCCCAGATTATAAGATTATCTCCCCTGATGTGTTTTCGGCAAAATACCGCGGAAAGGGTTGAATATGTGGTATATTCTGCATTCTAACGGCATTTTCAGCATCATTAAATTGAACTTCATTCCTTGGGAATGTACAATATATGAAAAAAACAGTTCATTTTACGTTCAGAAGAAATATGTTGCGAAAATAACCCAAAAATGACAGGAACATCCAACAAATATTATTTCAATTCACGAAAAGGTTGAAGGTGTATAGAAATAAAACACTTTATTCCAATTTTCATATGTTTTTCATTCAACACTGTGCATGCTCTTGTCAGTCTCATATGCACTGAAACAAGAACTCCATTTTTCCAATGAAGAAACCAGTCAAAAATTAAATGTAATATTTGTCTTCTCTTGTCATTTCAGATTGCCACACTGTGCCATTAGTTCCCAATTTTCAGTGATACGAGTCGTCTTTTTTGCAAGGTTAGTGGTAGCTTGATCCGTAAAAATTGATTATCCAGATCATACCTTGTTAACCTTTTATCCAGCCTGTAGGGTATACTACCACCAATACACAATATTTTGACCCCTTCTCACGGTGGTTTTAGGTTGGTTATAAGTACGTCTACAAGTATGGAGAATGGGGGAAATGTTCAGTTTATCATGTCACTCAGTATATGCCCATAAACATTACTCCAGCTCATGGGAGTCACATGTGTACACAGCTGAGAAAATCTATGGACATTGAATCCTGGTCAAACCGATCCCTCCATCCACAGAGAGAAGTCAATTCATCGCTGAGAAAAAAAAAGCTTTTCTGTGCAACTATGAATCTTCCAGCTCTACTGCACCATCGATGGATGACTATTGCCGCAATTCAAAGCGAAAAGAGCCGATGCCTGACGTTTGTGGGAAGCGCATTCGCCATCGGTTCAAAGTGGGCCCAAAGCGGAACAAGTGGTACACCGGACGAGTGGTTGGTACAAGTGACCCTTCGGCCAAGCCAACTTATGAAGAAGATGAGAGAAGCCTCATCAAGTACAAACTGTACAATGTGGAATATGATGGTGAAGAAGGAGTTTCCGTTATGCCACAGGAGAGAGATTGGTACAGGAAAGATTTGGAGTTAAATTAGTGGCCGTAGGTATATTGGATGTTCACACTGGAGCAATAGGATAACTCCTCACCACACAAACTAACAATGTCGGTTTCATTTTTCAGGATAATATCACACTGGGTGTCCATACACATTATTATAATTTCTGAAACTGGTTACAAGGTCTCTAACTTAGAGTATGAAATACCAATTTTCATACCTCTTGAATACACTGGTTTATTTCTGTACCACAATCATTTCCTATCAACCCTTAGCAATGCACTCATGTGAAGGGAAAATATGTTGCAGTATATTTGGTTATATGGTGGTGGATTGTTTCCCCATAGTCTCTGGCACAGCACAACACTACTTATTACTGCATTGTTTTCAAATTAGCAATCACTCCGCTATAATCATAATTATTAAAATTTGTTGTTCCTAAATTGATCAGGATGACTCGTATGTCTCATAATCTTCAGTAGTGTATAAACTAACATGAGCCTTGGCTCTCAGCAGCAGCTTCATATGACTACGGTTCAACCAAGCAAAATATACCCATGATCATCAGTACAGCATCACCAGGACATTCTTTGATATCTCCCCTTTCTTCCAATTGCAGGATACATATTTGATCGAACAGTCGGTTGGAATCCTCCATGTTCTCAGACAATTGTCCTGTGCCTATCCACTCTGCCAGTACCCCTCTGTATATATGTTTGAAGTAAGTATTAAAATTAAGGAAAAATACATTGAATTTGTTCCAACAACAAATCCCTCTAGTGCCCTGTTATTCAAGCCACACCTTGGTATGATAGTGATTTTTTTCAGAATATAACCATCTTTCATGTATATTATTTATGTGAATATCTGTGCGATAGCCCAAGTTCCTGATGAATACAGTGTATTCAATGTTGTGAAGTCACATGTATGAACTATAATTTGAATTTTTTCTCCTTTTCTGATACCAGGTACAATTAAGGATACATGGGTGCCTCTTTTAAATGAACTCCCATCATGTACAGTTTGTCTTTTCTGGAGTTTATTGCAAGTGAGTATCATAGCACAAATGTTATACAAATATCTAGACAAGAAACTGCTTATTGTCTGAAGAAAATATGACTCATATGAAGATATAATCGAAAACAATATGGTATGCTGTTTTCCAACAAATCATTTTCTATTCACTTCTTGCATATTGCAAGTTTCATTCAACTGGCAGAGTTTTGACCCTTTCCTTTGTCCTAACGTTATACATTAAGTTAGAGTTATCTTCCCCTGTTTCCTCACAATGATTATTACACAAGCTCAATTGTTTCTGCATATGTATAACACATTTTCACATTCTGTTTCTCTCTCCAGCTATGTTTCCAATCCATGGATGTTCTATTTTTTTCTACTTGATGGCTCATCTGTATTATTCCTCCTATATGGTGAGTACTTATTGAATATGTGTCTAATGGTAATAAAATTACTATACTACATCAATATTGAACAGTTGCTCATCAATCCCAGTTAATTATGAAAATACACATTGGTGTGGGCTGTCTGTCTTGAAATCCATGATCAGGGTCTTCATGATCTGACCTGTTATTCATTAAATGTTCTCCTGCTTTCCAACATAGGAGAGGATACTGGATCATGTCTCATCTCTTTCGTGTATGATCGTGTTGATGCTGAAATCGATGATGCCCGATGACGGCTGCGATACACAAAATGTGCAATGTTGTGTTTAAATGTAAGTGGAACTAATGTTCAAAGTGATTGTAAACCTAACGAATACACTTAAATGAAACTTTCAGTTCGCATACAATTTGGCCAACTCTTCAGTTGTAATATTCCAGTAGGACCTGCATATGGCGCATACATATCTCGCTTAGTAGCATTTGCTAGATCCTGTGTTAAATGTGATGATTTTAACCAACGTCACAAAACATTGTTGCAGAAACTTATAAAACAGGGCTATTCCACCAAGCGCCTCCACTCAAAGTTTCTCAAATTTGGCGATACATATCGCATGCTGATAGCAAAATACGAACGTAGCGTGCAAGATCTATGGCGCACGTTTCGTAACGTGTGTGTAATTCCGCTTAACCCGGGGCTAGGGGCCGTATGAACCCATGTACTTCAAGATCCTCATGGTACTCATATGAACAGTCACAATCAAAGCGTGACTGAGATACATCATTCTTTAGATGACGACTTTACAACGAATATTATGGTATTTTTGGAACATCATGATGTCTTGCCGGCATCATTGAAAACTGTTGACCGCTTCTCTCTTGCAGGAAACAAGCCTATGTTTATGTATACTATGATTGTCTTTTGAATTTGGTGCTAATACTGTTATATGGAATATGAAATAGGTCTTTGGATTATGGACGCGGATATTCTCTAATGGACGACGGCTGGATTATGAATGACGGACTAGACGCTTGTAACTTTACAATGGAGGGTAACTTCTTCATTGCTCTGGAGCTGATATTTCATTGCATATATCAGAGGTAATAAACAAAACACGCTCTTCTCTTCACCGCTTTGTGCATAATCTTACTTTACTTCTTTGAATTGGGCACTGAAATATGACATCGATAATTATACTTCGACGATAGCATTAAGTATGTCATTTACTTTCAATGAAACATATGGTGAAGCTATTAGTGTTCATTCAGTTGTACATGTATGGATCAAATTGTGTTGTTCATCCCCACACTTACTTAATTTTACAGGTACTTTCATCTGAATGTATCCATAAATAGTATGTGGATGGATACGTGTTGTTATGTCAGTCCAGAGACTGATGTAGGTGAGTTATTCTGAGATTTCTTGAACAATATTATCTTCTCTAGGCTCTTCATTTCTGTAACATATCACTAAAGCAATAGGACGATAACATTTATTATATTTCAAATGTAATCCATTGCAATGTCACTATTAATGTGTTGCTATGATCTTTGCAGATGGAGAAGGTCACCTTGACCGAGTTTCAACACTTTTGACTGCATTTTCGTTGCTGTATACTGTATATAGTAAGTACATAAATCAAACTCATTCATAAATTACACTAAGGTGACGATATGAATGGCTCTTTTGAAGGAAGGGATAACAAGCCCGGTTACAGAGTTGTTCTGTCATCCTTACATGTTCACCCTCCTCCTAAAACTCAATGATTATCTCCCCTGTTTTTAAAAATGTACTCCATGCAGTAATACTCAAATCATGAGGATGGTACACTCAAACGTAAACGTGCTAGGTATTCAGCTCGTCTTCTAAATGATACTGATTTGAGTGTGTACCATATTGCTATATAGCACAAAAGTCTGTGGAATCTACTCAACATTCTAACAGTTGTTATTTTATTCCACCCATCCATTCACAGGAAAGCCTTGGTTTCTGTAGACATGGTAGATATTCCTCCCATCTGGAGTCGACTGTGGTGGAGCATGCCTGTATATATTTGTGAAGTAAGTATTCTGTGTAACGACATCCATTTTAACATCAAGTTCTGCACATTTGCATATGTCATTCAGTCGACATAGTGAGTTATATTTCTTTATGTGCGATGGGTTTATTTTTGTATTGCAGTTGATGCTTGATGTCCAGGCGGGCTCCAGTTTTCCTGACCACGCTGTGGTGACCTAATGGATATGAGTCTATCTCATAAACTGGAGGGTTTTGGGCTGGATGGGAGGCCTGGTCATACCAAAGACTTAACAATTGAAACCTGCTTCCTTGCTTGAGGTTCAGCATCAAGGGAATAGATGAAGGAGTGGTTAGTCTGGTGTTACGATGATGTGGTTGTGGGGTGTCCTGTCTGTCCACGGCATGCTTCTTCTTTGAGCCAGGGTCAGCATCAGGATTGTTTTGTTACAAGTAGGCAGCTGTAGTTTTATGAATCAAACATTGTTGCAAGGCACTTTGAATCCTTCTTTCACACTGAAGTTTTTTTTAATGATTTATCCACATTCTTGTTGTTTCTATCATTTATAGTTGTCATACTAGGAAGTTCTAAATTTAAGGCATTTTATTTTATGAACTTCCAAAGCATTCTACATAATGTCTGGCAGAAACAATGAATAATATTTTCCTATATTTTGTATATTAGTGTTCCTGAAGAGCTGTTTTATTCATATTTGCTCTATATCTATTTACTCTTGAGCTACTAATTAGAAGATTCATGCCTGAGACAGAAGCCTGTTATGTGGTACATGTAGTCAGGGCAAATATGGGAGTTGCATTAATCCTCATCTTGGTTAAATTGCAATTCTTCCACTTCATCACAGTTTATGTATTAATCTACAGTGTGAAATTCATACACTTTCAGATAAGTTGTTCAAGATCGACTCATTTGCTGTCCATTTGGATTGCCACTGTTCATTGTGAGTATAACATACTAGCATAGAGATGTAACATTCTATTAATGAATACTGAGAGAAGTTCCACGAATGATTTTTGTATTGATTGTCTTGGGAAAATTTCACATTGCATTTTCAGGACATAATTTAGCTTACACAGTTGACAATTCCAAAATATACTGCATGTCAAAATTTGGTCAACATCACTTATCCAAAGACAAGTTATTCAGTGAAGTAGAATATGTTATTGTATACATTGCATTGAATAATACCAATTATGTTGTAGCCTATCAATACCATTTGTCTTCCCTTTTCCAAAAGATTTCTGTCAATAGATGCCCATTTTGATCTTCTCAGCAGCTGATGGTGCATGTGTGGACCCTCCTTACCTTTCAACTTTATACATATGCATAGTCTGTGACCACCTCATGATGTCACTTCCTCCTTCCCCTTGGATTGGAAATTGAAGAGTGTCAACCATTTGCAATGTTCACTCTGATTTTAGGGTATGTTTGAGAGGCCATATTGCTTTCACCACATTGCCATATGAAACATTTTCAGTCTCAAATGCAACTTTGAGGCATATACTTGACAACTAGGTTCATTAAGAGGCTACATCTTTTATTTTTTTCATTTTATGGACCTTTGAATATGAGGGTAAAACTGACCACTTCACTGACTTGTCCAAATTAATGTCACTTTTTCAGACAAGTCCAGAGGTGTAGCTGAGTGGTGTTCGCCTGTAGCCTTGAATGACATACTTCAGTGACATACTGTGGCCTCAGGGAAGGATGTGAAGCTGCTTATTTTCATGTGCAGGTACAATTCAAGAAATGTTGGACTAGCCTAATGAAAACCCACTAGCACGGCTTGGAGCCAGAAATCCAATCTCACATACCCGGATCGCGTTGAGAAGGAGATGGTACCACTGGACTTAGCTTGCATATCGCGCGCGGATGTTTGGTGTAAAGTGGCACGGGGTTTGTGATACAGTTTAAGAGCTCACAAATCGCCTTGTTTCGCTATTCAATCAGTTTTGTCTTTTGTCATTTCTGGCTGTGCCATGTAGTATTTACTGAACCATTTTAATATTCGGATATTTTTGTTCCAAATCTCTTCATATGTGATGCATGTTGGAACATGAATAATGTTACTGGATGATTCAAAACTATAAAAATCAAATGCTCTTCTCACAATAAAAACTTAGACTGGAGAGAAATGTAAGGGGTGGGGGGAACTGACGACGTCTCGCGAATAAAAAGCAACCTTATGACCCCACAGGAAAGTATCTCAGCACCTCATATTTTGAGTAGAAGACGGAGGTTTCTAAGACGTAGCCTTTGTATCTCAACCGCGCTATTATTGCAGGCGTTCATGTTGAAATCATTGGGTTTATCGGGATTATCCACTCATTGAACCATATCCAGTCTAACATCACAAAACATAGTGCTGCTTATTCATTTCTATAACGGTAATAACAACAGATTTCTCTCGAAATGATCAATTTGCCGGAGGGAACTATATATGAACCAGTATTGATACGTTTCAGGAAGCTAAACAATATATGTTCAGTTGCTAACTTTATTTCCCGTCTTTCCTTCATACCGATAATTATAATGCTAATTATGTTTCCACCATGCCCTGGCTTCAGTGTTCGAACTAGCCGATCATCTAATCCCGTTGTCTCACTCTTTATGCATACAATTTAACGAAGTTGGATGATACCACATCCAAAAAAAATGCATAAAAAAAATCCTCAGATAATTATTACTCAAATTCAAATTCAAAATAATCTTTCAAAGAAAGTCTGTAAAGAAAATTGTCCAAAAGAAGAAAACGCTAGTAGCAACGCCCCAAAACGAAGCCATATGGCTCTATGGGACACCCAATTTCCAACATTGATGAGGACAAGGGAATCATTGGTGTGCAATTGCATCAATGATTACGCCAGACAAATGAGCGGCGAGAAAACCGCAGTGTTTTAAGCTACCTCATTTCCCAGCTAGCCCCGGCCTCCCCTATAATGAGTACGTGAATCGTTGGCTGCTTTTATCTAAATACGATACTTGTAACCCAAAATGACCAGGAACGAACAACTTTGTGACTTTTCCGATTTTTATATTGGGGTCATTTTTAACCTATTTCAATACCCTTCCAAAAAGAGCATCATGGGCAAATTCAAAATGGCGGCCCTGGGGGTTTTTGTTCAAAATTGTTACCTTTTTGTACATAAAAGTGTCCAAAGATATTTTATTTCACATCAGATACCGGTAATTTAATTCTATTTATGTAGATTTAGGGGAAAAAACTGACCGATTTTTTTTTATTTCATTTTTGGAAAATGACGTCAATGTGACGTCATCATGCCCGCCATCTTGGATTTGTTCTACATTTTTTTATAGACTGTGGCCCAAAGATATAGTGTGGTGAGTTTCAGCACTCTAACTTAGTCACAGCAAAAATATATAGGAGGAGCCAATCTCTTCCCGTCACCTTGCTGTGGTACATCCCAAATCGCCCAAGCAAGATAAAGTAGATACTTCATGTAGGAAGCCATTGTCTGAGTCTTTGTGCAGCTGAAAAGGCTGAAGTCTAGACATATTGTTGTTCCCAGACTTGGCTATTGTATTCATTGTCTCGTGATTCTTACATGGAGTATGAACCCAAGAGGTAGATAAAGTTAAGTACGATATTTTGTATGTGTTGACGAAGACATATGTTAAATTAATAGAAAAATCAATTAATCTTTCCTGAAATACATATTAATAGGTAATAGATGAAGTTATCAGAGTTGGCGAAGTGATTTATCACCAAGGTCCTGTCCTGTAAAATTGCCTATATATTTTTAAGTGAAGATGCCGGAAGTTTTACAATGTGGACAGATATGGAGGACAGCATTAAACAGTTTGCCCTATATTATTTATTCATATGTTCGAAGTGGTGTCTGTAAAAAAAACAAGAGCCGTGAGCTCACATATCCCCCATTGTATTTGCTACAATAGAGACATGAGAGGCATCATTTCAACTGAAGATGTTTGATCTTCTATCGAAATAGGGGAGACAACTCTAATCCAACAGATCCCCGAGGAAAGACAACTCTGTAACTACATTTGATATGGTGACCGCTTGCAATACATCAAAACAGTGTTTAACATAGACATTTTAATTTGTGGAAAAGAGTTTGCATTGGGGGGAAACGCTAACAAGATTCGATGGGCTTTAATATACACCTACAAAATCTTTAGTAAAATGTTGAGCAGATGTGTTGAGAAAGCGGCAATCACATAAAGCAGACATTGGTAACCATGACTTGGACCTTGTGACATTGGCTTTGACCTACTGACCTCACCCAAATTGATATAATTATCAATATAATTATAAAAATCAATTACTTGCAATGAGTTTGAGGTGTGCTCGAAATTTGATCATAATCCACATCCGTAATTTGGAGATATGACAGTAACACGCTCCTAAGGTTTGGGAACGAAGGATCAACTGGAACTAGAGATTTTTCTTTTTGTTGCAGATTATCTAGCTCAAGTGGCATTGATATTGACCTATAGTGCACACAAATCAATAGGTTGAGAGGTATTCCATAACTACATATTCAGATAACATATATGAAATAATATATGGGAATCTGTTATAAATGGTGTGAATTGAATCACTAGTTTTCAAATTATCATGTTAATGGGAAAAAGTGACGCACAGACACAGTGATTTCAAATCCCACGAACGGGATCGGGGGGGGGGGGGGATAATAACGAATAAAACGAAAAGGGAGAAGTGGCTTGTTTGGGCGCGAGAGCGGTGATGATACACGGGAATATATCTTTCATCAGCTCTAATAAAAGAGTCGGAGAAAGTCGTCTGCCTAGTCATTTAGGTTGATAAACCTTCATAATCGCTCAAAGTTATGTTTGAAAGATAACATCGATATGTCACTCAAGTTCTCCGGAGCGCAAGGTCTAAAATTGTGCCTCGGGATTCGTCTCAGCATAATGAAATTGTGATAAAGACGCAAAAAAAGTTATTTAGATTGTGGGTCCAGCTTTTGTATCATTGCTGTCCAGTATACAATGGACATTGAACTTAAACTTAATTTACTTTTTTCTTATTTTGTGAACTAAGGGCGGCTGTATTTAACCTGACGAGTAGGCTATATGACATACTTACATAGATATAATAATAGTTGTTAATATCTGTATATTTCTATGTCAATTAATTTCCCAATTAGCCTATTTCTGTAAGATATTCATATACTTGCGCGATTTTCGGTCGTCATCTCTCGGTACAAGGGTTCTTATATAGCACAACACAAAATATAGTACATCACCCTTTGTCACTACCAGTACATGTAGTATGTGGAATAGCATTATACTACATTGTGGAATAGCCCAGATAAATCCCGAACAGAAAATAGTCGTTATTCCTCTCACGTTGAATGATTCATAAAATTTCCTATACTGTGGTGTTATACAAACAGTTTTATTATGCCCCAAAGACGGCAAGGTGTTGCTCCAAAAAGAAATACAGTTTTAGTATGCCCCTAATATGGTGTATACCAGAAAGTTAAACTGTCGTCACATGCTCTCAAAATGGCGAGTTGTAACGTCAGAAAATAATATTGAATGCTCTCCTTGAATGCCCCCAATATGACGAGGTATTAAACAGTCTTCGTAGGCGCCAAATATGGGGCGTTATAACGACAAAGCTATAAAAATTATTCGTATGCCCCCCAATATTAGCGAAGTATAACGTCAGAAAGGAAAACAATCTTCGTATGCTCAGAATCTGGAGAGGAATAACACCAGGAAGTTGTGTTTTGTTATACTAAAATATATATGACATTGGGACATTTTGCAAACAGATAACCTCAGCGTTGTTATAATTGTGTGATATATCAATCTTGAATTCGTCGATTTTACCAGGATACCAGGATTTTATTACGCAACTTCGTTTTAATAATTTTAGGCACAAAATGTGTTAATATGCGTTTTTTAGCACGTGCACCTATATGCAAATGTGTATAAATGTTCAAAGCAGACTAAGTAAAACAAGATTCAAATCATATTGAAGTTTATCTGGTCATAGGTCAGTAGCCAGCGTCATCATTTAACTATAATAATCTTTCTATGAACAACAACTACACCACAATAACTACACAAAACAGTAGCACTCAGGCTATTTGCGGGATATATAAACAGACTAAAACATATCTTTACATTGAGACATTACTGATCGAAATTAAGTACATATACATGATTCAGTAATTGGATATCGCGATTTTTAATTCAACGTGTATAATTCAATTGTCTAAAGTATTTCAGCACAAGCGTAAAACAATGAGTAGATAGATAAATTTTGTATACAAATTATGTAATTCATGTCACAGAATTATTCTGGACCTATTTCATCGATATCATATGCACTATATATCATATGGTATGGCGATATCCAAGTTCATTTAATCAGCTTGATGGATTTAATAATATAATAAATTCCATGACGTATATTCATATGTGACTGGGATCACATTATCAGAACAGAATTTACAAATTATGCAAATGAAAAATAACACTCTATAAGGATAGTGACGCATCATGACAAACTGAGTCACTGGCATCTACCTTTATCAAATTCACGGGATGACTTACCAGCGTGAGTCGAAGGAAGCCATACTATCACAGTCACAACACCAACTATCAAAGACGTAACGTGGAGACCCATCCTATTGCATCGCGATCTATTTTAGTTGTTTTACGGCAGTAAACAAGGAATTATTTCAGAATTGTCTTCGAATCTCTGTCAGGCTGAGTTAATGCTTCTGAATTAATTGACGGTGAACTACCGATAATCGCCGGCATCGCCGTTCGAAAACCATGCCTTTCTAAAGTTCTACTTCATTGCATTTATAGTCATTCTGAAACAAACACGTAAGAGGGGACGGGAAAGGAAACTCATCCCTAATGCATGGGCACGCCAATGGTGATCGCTCTTGCCCAGACAAATTGGGTCGAATTGCCATAGATTTAATTACACTACGGCAAAAGAAAATACGTTAGAGGTTTTTGCATATTTAATCTCAGGCGACTGTTTGATGAAGCCCAATACAAGTCGGGGATATTTGGACAACGACTGTAGAAATATACAAGAATGTGTTTACAGGCTTAACAAAAATAAAAAATGATAATAGGTTTCCACAACTTGAGATCTTATGAACTTTCGAGGAAACTCTGTCATTGGGTGGAATTTCTTTCAATCTTCTTAATAAGCCAATGAATTTCCATCTCAAAATTTGAATTTCACTGTTGTTGAAATAATCATCTGATGTGAAGATAACAGCTTTTGTGCGCTTTGAATGCAAAAAAAACACAAACATTTTAAAGAAAGCATAAGAAAACATACCTTTTCTGGCAACCCCGCATAGCCGCCATTTTAAATTTATCCGTGACTTGCGGGGGAATGGGTATGAAAATAGTCTCAAAATTATCCCACTTCGATAATCGACATGTGCAAAGTCACAAGGGTCTATCTACATGTATCAACTGCTGATTGCCCCCTCCTCTCCTTCTCCGGCCAGATAACGTTAAACGGTCGATTACGGGAAATGCACCGAATGATGTTCAGAATACTTCTGGGAATAAATAAAATACATTACTGATGGTTTACTATGGCGTGCCCTGGTTATAGCACGTGCTCTTCCGTCGTCGACTGTCCGGAATGTGAACTGTCGATCAGATCATGACCGACATATTTGTCTGGTGGGAAAGATAAACTCCATGAAAATCTTCTGCGGACATCAATCTAATGACGATAACTGTTTTGCCGCGGGGAAAATTTTCCGAGTAATAATGCTCATCTTGCTTTTAAAATCTTAGAACAATTAAATACATGCAGGCAAGAAAGCTTTTAATTACCCCACACACATCTTATCCCCAAGGCTTAGTGTGACATCCATTAGCTCACTCATCTTACGTTGTTCGACTTCAAATGTTGAGATATCCGAAAGTCTCCATATGTCATTCGCCATTCTCTGCATATGGCTCCATGTGAGGATGGCCCATAACACAGAATTCGAACCCAGATTTATTACAGACTATTACTGCAAGATTATTATCGACTCCGTGATATTATTACGGGCCTTGAGCGATGTTTCAGTCCAGACCCCACAATATCACCGAGGCCCAAGATAATGCCTTGGAGTATCCAGTCCCGCCCTTTATCATGTAGTGGATGATCACAACTAAAATGCAATACCTCAAATAATGCATACCCTATGTTCCCGAAATGCTGCATGTGGATAACCCACAATTGTTCCTTTATTCTGTCCATCCGTTCATGTTCACACGGATATTAATAAGGACTGTCCCATGTTCATTCCACAGAAGTCGATTTGATGTGATCACATGGTAACGCTCTGGCGAATCGCAATCCTCAGCTTCCGGCAAATTATTTCCAACAAAATATATAAAATGATTTTTAATGAAAAGTTAATTAACCACTGCGCTAACGGGGCGATTAGAAGATACATATAATGACAGGTTTGATCGTCGAGGAGAAAACACCGATGGGACAGACACATGAAGGCCACGAAAAGGTGGGCTAATTTATCTATCTTAGTTGCTATCACGTATAGATTATAGGAGGGAGTACGAGGGATATTGTAGGGAATTCTTGGTTGATAATCTAATTTGGGCGGGTATGGTTTCAATGTTGAGTATAGATATGCAGGCTACATGTGTAATATTGCCAGATCAGTTGTGAATTTTATGGACGTACCGTTCTGATACGCTGTTATGAAGGTTTGTTTGTATGTATACTATGATTGTTTGTTTTCAATTTGGTGGTAATGTTGTTATATGGATATAACAGTTCTCTAGAGGACGACGGCTGAGTATTGAATGGCGGACTAGATGCATGTATTTAAAATTAAAACAAAAACAAAAGAGTCGAGGGGTGGGAAATGTCACATATATTGCAGTCGAATTAGTCTGTCGATACCATGCCATTCATATACTGTCACATCGCTGATCACGTTGACGTTACCAAACGAGTAGTAGGAGAGGGAGAGTTCTAAAACACCGAATTCGCGGTGCTATTACTTAAATACTAGAGAAACGCCGCCATGTTGGTGCGGTGTCGGCGTAAGAAAGGGAGAGTTCCAAAACACCGAGTTCGCGGTGTTATTACTCCGCCGCGTTGGTGCGGTGTCGGCGCGGTGTTGCCGCGGGCGCTGTTCGTCGACGAATCGGCGACGCGTGATTAATGCGGTACGCGTATAACGCCCGTAGGCACGATGGTGTAGGCGTATGACGGCGTCGATTCACCGGCCCGCGTCTATAGCCTGATGGGGAGATGCGCTGTTTGAGGCTATCGGTTATATTTATATATATATATATTTATACAGGTTGTACCTATAGCTAGCCCCCCGGAGGAATGCGGTGTTCATCGGACGGTGACACCGCGCGGGTGGTCCGCGATCCATCGCGCGCCGGTCGACCCGGTTCGCCGGCGGAGCGCGACTACTGCGGTGTTCTAGGTCGGCTATTTACGAAACTCGCCCGAGGATATAATCGTCGATCGACCCCCGGTTCGCGGTGTTCGCGTGACTCGCGGTATAATTATAGCCTATCGACCTACCTTCAAGACTCCACCATAACTAGATCACCATAAGTAGACCACTAGGTCACCATAAGTAAGTAGACCACCCTGTCCCCATAAATAGGTCACCATATAGTCGTATGGCCTTATATAATCGGGGTGGTAGGTACAGACTATCTTTGTAACTAGGTTAGTAGGTCGAGGTGTCGTCAAGGGTCAGATGATCAACTGATAAAATAACCAATGCGTATATAAAGACTTCTCGTGTGCTTCTCACTTTATTCCACGACTGTCGCACCTGTAAAAGCCGATATGTATAGACTAATGAGTAACCTTTACGCTTTAGTGAGCGGTGAAGGAAATTCTCCTCGAGTAACATTTCAACGTATACGGCATAATGGGCAGATTATAAAACCTTATGGTGTTGCCATACGACTGACGAGAGATGGGTGGTTTTCATTCAAACAATTCCTGCCTAGAGTGAATAGAAAGATTCAGGCTAAAGAGACGGTTGAAACTCCATTCAAGCTACAAGATAATATATACATAAGCACTGCAGCGTATGAAGGGGAATGGCTCGTCACATAAGAGTGTGGTACCTAAAATCACCAACCAGCGAGTTGAAACCGGGTCGGAAGGGACACACGCTGAACACGAAAGGCTGGGATATGTTGAAAAAACTCATTCCTATCATTGAGACCAACATGATTGAAATAGAACAGCGTTCCGTCAGCAACGAATTCAACAAGTCTATCACAGGACCAATTCTCCCACCTAAACCAGTTGGATCTGCCGCGAGTGATCTACCGAGCGAAAATTTGGTGAATGATAATGGTGGATATTCATACGATGAAGCGGACGGCGTCTCTATGTGCGGCATTTTACACCGCAACCAAATGGAACAGTTGTATTGTGGCACGTGCAATCCCTTTGGGGCGGGACTACTTCGCTGATGAAAACTCGAACAATGTGAACATTAGAAGAAAGACTGTTCCTATTTCGTCATTCATATATGGGACTGCATAACGTTAAACATTTTTCCCCAACCCTTCACGCTATTAATGAGAGAAGGCTTCGTGTAATAAGTGAGACTTACCGCTGGTGTCGTTGTACATCGACTTGTGTATACCGTTCTTAACTGTAAGACTGGTTGATCTCGCTTAAAATCAAATCGGTTATCTGAATTTCGCCTATTTGTTTGGGTATTCCCCCGTGCTACGTCACATGACGTCAAAGCCAATGGTGAACGTGTTGCACAATTCAGCTGATTTCACTATCATCTAATATATAGAACGAAGAATTTCCATGACGTATAATCAATACACCTGTTCTGTGTCAACAATGAGAAAAATTTCTGCCGAATCAACGATATTATTCAATATTCTGCAATATTGAGTCAATGTCGCATTTTCATGTAAACCCTATTCCCCTACTTACTCATTCTGTCAGTTGTATTAAATGTGTTCAGTTTATACCGTCACATTTTGTATGCGTTTTCAATACTACTAGCGTATACCCGTATTCTACTACAGCAAGTTGTCAATCGAAGACTATGCAATGTTTACAACTTATATAACTCGTCAGTCTCCTCGGCTTCAGCGATAATGACGTCACCAAATGAGCTAACAGACCTATATCCTGTTGTCTGGAACATACTGTTACTTGCTTATTTTTCTATATAACGTCATTCCTAATTCTGTATCGCTGACGTGTATATTTTTCTGGAAAACATTGCGAAAGTCTGCCGACATTGCCTTTTTCGACTATTGTTTTTTAGCCATCATGTCCTATACGTACATGTAACAATCTGTGACCATCTTACTTTACAGGTAAGGCACTTCAAGTTTGTGACCTGAGCATATTATGTCAACCTGTACCCTTGGTATGTTCACGTTTGTCTATGACAATACCAAAGCAATCTCAGCGTAGTCTAGGTCACTGTGCTGTGTCAGCGATCATCAAACATTTTTTACCGCGTGAAAATGTCAACTTTATGTCTAATGTAAGAATTAATAGAGCGTGATATTCTCTCGTACTCTACACATTTGCGAGTTCAAAGTACGAAAGTCTCGTTAACGATCTATAATCGACTATAGGCCAAATAACATTAGGGAGAGGTCAACCTCATTAGTTCCGCACGACTGGAATTGAATATGACACTCTGTTCACAGTCTATACAATCTTGAGACAAGTTTGAAAGCGCTGAACTAGAACTTCCGGGTCACCGACTTAAATATCTTAATAAAGTGGTATAAATTAGCCTTTAAACCTGTACAAGGTGTAAAATAGTGAATAAAACAGCATGACCAGTGTCTTTTTGTTGATAAAATATTTGATGTTATTAATAACGTCAAAGCTTCATGGAGACGCAGCTGGAAACTGGAAATTATCGACTTTGAGTGGCAACGAGGACTCCAAAAACGTCCATTCCCAATAAAAACCCCTGTAATTCCCCGACAATCGTCCTAGAGACGAAACTTATACCGTTGTATAGACTGTGTGTCCGCCATACTTCGTCGAACACCTCTTTACGACATTCCTTGTTGTCATACCTATATCATACCTCTATGAGAGAGATTTGTTGCATTACTTTAGAAACCGTTTAACGCCTCACTACTGTCGCTTTATCATGCCGGCAGATGACAATCCTGATTATGTAGATATGTGGATTAAATTTTATCGAGACCAGAGTAGAGCTTACCTAGAAGAGGGAATTTGTGAGATTGGGGAACAGAGAGTGCATTCTCCTCCAAACTCTGTTAATATTGCACACGGCAACAGTACGGTGAACTCTACTAACAAATCGCGTACAAGAGAAATGACAGTTGACCTAATTTCACAGGCACAGCAAGTTGTAGAGCAGGCTAAAGCAGAACTCTGTAGACAGCGTCACAAAGTAAGCGTGCATGTGCCAGTAAAGGGAACGCGGAAAGAGGAGGAGGAGGAGGAGGAGGAGGAGGATGATGTACCGTATAGTATAAAATATAGAGAGAAATGATATTAGAATTAATCTACGTTTTGGCAGAGAAGCGTTAACATGACAAACAAGTGTACGGTGTGTCAGAAAACATTCTCGTGTCCAGATAACCTGATAAGACATCAACTTATACACCAAAAGGGGATAATAGCAGAACATCCGCATAAACGTAATCACGAGACGTCATCTATGACTCTTTCAAGAGCATCACAACATCCATTTACTATGATCGTCAGCGGCCCGACTGGTTGTGGGAAGACATCATGGGTAATGAAATTTTTGGAATGTGCTAGTATCGATCCCTGTCCAACACGCATCGTATGGTGTTACAGTCAATGGCAGTCAGCCTATGAAGCTACGAGTCTGAAGAATGTAAACTTCCTCCCCGGCATACCCCATGACATAAGCGAAGAGTATTACTTCGACCCCGACCAAACCAACGTTATTGTTCTGGACGATTTGATGGGCGAGGTAAAGCGCGAAGAAAAAGTTGCCGACCTATTCACCAAAGAGTCGCATCACAGAAATTTGTCCATAATTTATCTGATTCAGAATCTCTTCCCTCAAGGCAAGGCATCTCGAGATATCACGCTAAACTGCCAGTATTTCGTTCTATTCAATAATCCTATTGATACACAGCAAATTAGCACGTTCGGGAGACGAATCTTTCCTCGGGATACGACACATTTCATAGCAAAATTTCGTGAAGCCACATCTCGTCCGTACGGATATCTGTTCATCGATTTAAAACCCCATACAGCGGAAAATGACAGGCTCTCTACCAATGTAATATCAGGCGTTGATGAACTCGTGAAAGAAGAAGAACAACTGCCAACTCGTCCAGCCCCAATTCATAAGCCATCAACTCAAATTCCCATACCATCTCACGATCCAGCATGGTCCGCTAAGAGGAATGAACAGGTGGGAGAGGGATTATATACGAAGACGGATGCACCGTGGTTCAAACGGAATGAAAATGATGACGAGTCCCAGCAGAGGCAGATAATCCATAGGAGCGGGAATGAAATGGAACGGCAAAAGAGAAAGTACCCTTCAGATGATGAACTCCTCCATCATGGGGAAATAGATCTACCTACCCACTTGCGGAAACGGGTCAAATATAACGTGTGGAAAAACATGTTCGGTAAACGTATTGCGAGAGATTGTAGGGTCGAATTTGACGAGAGAAAACAGCGATATACAAGCCAAGGTTACGACGAGGATGAGTCTGTTGCAAATGCTATGGAGGATTATACTCCAGCGATGATGAAGACCTTACGTCAAAAATACTGCAATCTCCTCATGAACATACAAAAGCTACAAACCGATTATATTCATAACGAGATCTTGAAAACAACGAGGCGTCTGCAAACGATATAGGACATAGACGATTAAGATGCGGAAATTATTGGATAAGTTGATTGATGACGGTGATAGCGAGGACTCCGAATAAATACCCCAGTAGAAATATTCGTACATAAACATTGAGCCATAATGTCTTCGTACATTTCTATCGTTAATATCGTATTTCGTCTTAGCGAATCACATATTGCGGACACACATGTTATCTTTTTGATGAGAATCAAAAGATTTTCGCGAATTGCTTGTCGGTGGACCCCTTCCATCGTGCTATCGGTGACGCGTTCGAATAGTAGCGACAGTATGATACGTTAAGGCAATTCGCCCTTATATATGAAATATTGAGGTGATAATGACAGATGACTGTCAAATGGACGCATTAATGGAGACTTTCCTATTTTATCGACGTCACTTCCGGTCGACCTAATTTTCGCGTTGACGAGTTCCATGTCCGGCTAAGTAAGTAAACGGAGCGTATTCCGACGCCGAATAGAGGCGAAACTTACAGAGATACGATCAATTCGTATAGGAGCTTTACGGTAGACCCCTACACGAGGAATACAACGCCGGAAACAGCGTGCGCGTATGTCGCTTATTTTCCGAGAAATCGCCGAATTACGTGGCACCGATTATCGTCTAATTGCGGCGAAAGTTACCGTCGAGCGATAAAATTGTATAGGGCCTTTATCGTGCATCTATACGAGAGGAATACGACGCCGTAAGCCACGAGTCTCTATCCGTCTTAGTTCCCGAGATATCGCCATCGGTAATTTGTAGAAAATTCGACGAAAATCGGCAGTCAAAAAAAAAAATCGAAATTTGTTTTTACTCCGAAACAAAATTTGGAGGCTGTAGGGGCATAACTAAGGAATTTACGCATTTCATGCCTCATTTAAGGGATCGTTTCCATTAATCGTTTTTTTTTCAGTCGCGATTTTTCTTCAATTTTCTCGATTGAAAAACGATCAATCGCGAATCAGTCGCGAGGATATCGAGAAAAAAAAATGAGAAAAAACGATTGAACTTTTTCTGGAAAAAAACATTCTCTCGCGATATAGTTTTTGAATCGTTTACCCATGCGCGATCCGTTCTTGATCGCGAATCTTCAATCGCGAGAGAATCGTTTTTTTCAAGGCGCGAGAGAATCGTGAGGCGGAGTGATATTTGACACATAGGCCGTGTTGCCGTCGTACGCCGCTCTATCCGCGAACTGGGAACTACATGTAATGTTGAATGCGGATTTGTCGATGGAAAAACCTATATTACTATACTATACTATACTGTATAAATGCGTAAGATAACCGAATAATATATATGATTCACGATCTATAGTCTCCTACAAGCCGAAGTAGGGCGTATGCTGGAAATATCTTTCATATTCCTGTACCATGCTTCCTGTGACGTTCGCGCTCAGATTTACTCTGGCGAAGCGTAAATGACAAAATTACATGTTTATTCAATAATCGTGTGAGTCGACAATGTATTAATGATACAGGATGATAGTCACAATATCTTGTTTTGTAAATACCGAGTACAGGTCATAAATGGATTTGAGTTCGTTGATTGCATTATCAGAATGATTACGGCACAGGCTTGATAGAGGTGTGAATGGGCGCATGGCGATAACCCAGAACAGCTTAGCCCTCCAGCCGAGAATTTCTAGGTTAATTAAGGTGAAAAATAGTGTAATTAAATATGTATATTTTGTTATAGTAAAACATACATTAGGAAAAGGTATCCACTCATGTTTTGGTACAGTTTTTAAACTATTGAGATGTGAATAAGTTAACAAAATCACCATCAAGTTAATTTTATTTATTATAAGAATATTCGCGGCAGTGATTTCATATTTATATCAAATACATATCTTTTTGATTGAATCGCATATAACGGTTGGATTCGCATATGTACAGTACTTTTTATATTAATTTTATATTTTGATAAATGAACTAAGAATGATTCCAAAGGGAAGCTCAAGCCAAAAACCAACTGAATATTATATAATTTCATCTCTTACTGGATTAACCCGTTGTGAAAATTTTTACAAATAGCCCGCGCTATATATTAATAATTAAGTGCTTGCGAAGACTCAAAAGCCCCGTATGACAATGTTATATTCAATACAGCGCCATCTATCTACACAAGGAAAATGGTGATCGTAGGACAAAAAACCACGCGTACAGCGAAAATCTGATGAATCAACTCAAAATTTCAGCCCGCACAGATGCCAAAAACGTTCACGAAAAATACTACACAAGAAATCTGGAATAATACCAGCTTTAAAACACAGAAATACCCAAAATAATACACGAAATTGCAAGTGCAAATGACCCAATCTGACCATATGCGGGCCTGTGTCCAGTACTAAATATATGTAAATATGAAGTTATAATTATATGCATAACCATTATTCCTATGTATATATATAGATATTTTTTTCAATTTCTTTCAATATCCCCATCGTATCTATATAACCGCCAACTGTACAGAAACACGCTATAGTTTTACACTAGGCAAAGAATGGAAAATGATCGAACTTTATATAGTCTGACTGAAGTGTTAGAAACTCGAACGTGTATGCGGGTCAGTCAGGCTGAACCAATGGCGTACTACTTTCGGCTATAATCCTCAATCGTTTTTTTTCAATCGTTTATATTTTCTCGATTAAAAAGCGATTGAATCGCGATATCGCTTTTTATTCGCGAGAATTTTCTCGATTGAAAAACGATTGCCAACAGAAAAAAAAACCATTCGAACAGCGATCGCGAATGAATCGTTTATTTTGAAGAAAAAACCCATTCCCTCGCGTCTTGGAAAATCGCGACTTCGAGAAAATTTGACGAAATAAACGATTCATTCGCGAACGATAATTGGAAACGGTGCCTAACCCTATCAGCATGGGAATCCATACGACTTCGGTCCCGAATTAGCCGCCTGCTTTCATTAGTCACGCTCCATCGCTAACTATAGACACGGCCCGCTGAACGGATATAGAACGAATTAGTTTTCATTAGCATCCCCTCGAGCTATCGACGCGGTCCGCTGAACAGACCTACAACCTCACAACACGTCGATCATCGGCTTCCCCGCTTCCCTGTTTTTAATTGTTTTTAATTTTGTTTTCTCGTCCCAGAACTGTCCTCGTATATTGACCTACTTTATTATTTAGTAATCTTCGTATTGCTTTGTCCCTTTTTGTCGGGTTTACCAAGGGTAAAGCCTACATTAGTATCAATCTTCAGTTTTTCGTTTTTCTTCTGCACATGTGTAGTTTTGATCTCCTGCTCGGAGACTGTTCTCATTTGATGCCCCTTACAACATTCATAAAAAAGTATCGTTCTTCTGTCTGACAGTCATAAACATATTTACAATGCACGGTAGTTTGTGTATTTAACTTGATAATGTGAACATTATCGCAGTAAAGTTGATCTTTCCAATTTCTTTTAAAATTTGCCTTTCCATTCTATTTTATCCGGTATCATTTGTTTCGGCGGGAAGGGTCATTCTCCATGGTCCATTCTCCACACCCGATGTTGATCAGATCTATCGTTGTTCAGATCAGGCAGTTCGTCTTTGAGCAGTGATTGTGGTTAAGTTTATTATTTATCACAGATGAGTTCTTTTCAAAAGCTTACTTCTCTATAATGTAGACAAATTCGTAATTATCTGATAATCAAAGTTGTGCGTCAACAACCTGACTGTGTGGGGAGTGATAGCACACCGACAGGCGACAGTGGCCGTCCAGTCTTGAAGAAGAATTTTTTTGCAGGAAATAAATGACGGTGGAATTGATATATCTGGGGGTGTTAAAAGCGAAACAGTTTTGGAGCTGAAGCAATCTTGAGTTGATCTATTTAGCTGAAAACGGGAGTTGAAACAGGTATTGAAAACAGGAGTTTGAACCAGGTGTTGAAACAGGTATTGAACTGAAAGAAAAAATTTGAACCATACACAGTAAACTACTGCAAAAACAAAATGGGAGTTTCTTTGGAACAGTATAGACTTTGCATCGGTAAACATAATATTATTTGCCACTCTATACAAAGTAAGTTTATGCTTCCAATTATCTATGCATTTCTACATTACTATATCTTAAACGCCACAGTGAGTACAATTCAAGTAAACCCGACATCAGTACTTTAAGTACTTTGATTTATTCTAGTCATATAATTCCCCCTCCAACTCCTCCAACTCCTCCTCCTCCTCCTCCTCCTCCTCTTCCTCCTCCTCCTCCTCCTCCTTCACACACACACACACACACACACCTCCTCCTCCTCCTCGGGCAAAAGTGTCTTTAGCACACCATAGCATGAACATCAGGAGTCGAAAATTGAATAACACTGGACCAACTCTAGAACACGACTGGTGTTCAGAGAATTTGTTTTCCTTGTTATCGAGAACGAGTGTAAATGTTAATAGTTAAAATAATGAACAATGGCGATGTTTGGATGTGTACGGATGAGTTGTCTGATAAAGAATTCGCAAAAAAAAAGCGAATTCAGGGCAATTCCACGCTCGAATCGAAATCCATGTCACCACGGACACCGGCAGCGCTTCTCGAGGAAGCTCGTGTACGGATATGCCGGGAAAACTTACCTTCTATCGCGGGGACAAACTGTTTGAGTTGATTTCCCAGTTTTCAACAACAGTCTCGCCCTAAGAAGGTACCATTTTCGTACACGCAGTAATCGCCTCAGACGTCATAATGCGCTTTTGTTAAATGAGCACGTAGTATAACCGATTTACTTTCCATAACATGACAATCCTCTAAAATGGGGCTGCACCGATTGTACATTATCGCCTTCTCCTTGGGTGAATAAACATTTGATGGCGATGTAGGATTTCATACTATGGGTCGACTTGAGACCGTTTTTCACTAGAGTTCATGGTATTGCATGAACAGTTCGCTTTACCGTTAAAGCCTAATGTATGTAAGTGTGTAGTCTACACATCTCGTATTTCGCTTTCACGAAATTAATGCACTCACCGCCGAAGGCCCAACATGCGCGTCGTTTTGAGGGCGATCGCCAGGGGCTCGTGATAGGTGGCTATCAACATTGTTTGGATCCGGCTCGCGCCTCTGTTGTCGGATTCGTTCCAATTCGCAGTCCCACAATTTTGTGAGACCGTTCACGAATTCGTCTTCGTCCCTGCTGAAATAGGTACAAATGCGTGTCACACACTTTAAGTTAACGAAGCACCTTGGAGTAGAATAGTCATAAGATTCGAATCTTACTTATCCCCCGACACTTCCTATTATGACTCGCTATAACATCGTATGACCGTAGTCGCACAACGCGCCTCCTTCTTGGCTATCCAACGGCGTTAGATTCATCGCCGTAACCCACGCCGTACTGAAGATATAGAGATTTTTCCGAAATTCTTGCGATTCATCTTGTGACGTCACTATGACGTCACCATGGTAATCCAACGACGTAAGTTTCATCGCAGTAGCCCTTCCCGTTCCAGAGATATTGAGATATTAATGAATTTCAAAAAAAAAAAAATCGAAAATTTTTTTTGGTCGAAAACGAAATTTCTAGGCTTTATGTAAACAATAACAGATTATACCTATTTATCCAGTATATTTTAATGAAGTTTAAGGGGAAACATATAAGTCTCGGGTCAGCGAACCAACCAGTCGTGCGTGACGAAGTATATATCAAACATGACCACAACTGCCCTCGGGCTACAACCGCTCGTGCGTGACGAAGTGTATCCCTGTAACACTCATTATACCTTACATTCCTTTTGCAATAAATATCTAGTCGTGATTCGCTTGACTGCTCAGGTCGCATTGAGAATGGTGTCATTAATTGAAAGAGGAAGATTTTGTGGACTTCCAGTTGAGGATAGAATTTGTAGGGTCTGTAATCGTCTTGATGATGGGAGACACTTCCTACTAGAGTGCACCGGATTTCAGTCGGAGCGACTGTCACTGTTTAATACAATAAGACCTATCTTCCCATGCTAATGTTGGCGTATTAAAGCTTCTTATAACCTGTCCTGCGCAAACTGCGATAAACGCTGTGGCGGAATATATTCACAAATGTGAAGCTATGAGTAAACCATTGTAATATGTATTCACTTTGCTAATTTCTCATGCATTTCTATCATCACCTCTGCCGCTATAACCTACAGACTAGACTGGAGGCCCGCAATGAGTTATATTGGTCTTGATTAACATGGATACTGTAGCATGTATACTTTTATGGTTTTTGTCTTCAGTAAGGAAAATGTGCGTTTTAGTGATATTTGAATGTGCTCTTAATATGTATTGGGGGATGCCGTTAGCCTTCGGGCATAAAAGTATAATAAAACTATCTTATCTTATCTACACGTTCTGATCATGATTAAAGCGTGTTTGGACTTGCTCGATACGCACGGTGGGAATGTCCGGAGGACTGGTATGGTATAATATCACCTAGATATGTAATAAATCATTCATCGTCTTGTATGCCCGAGTATCAAAGGCATCATAAGGTTATAAACCCCGCTGCTAGTTGGCAGACTTCGCTATGACGTCAGGGGTATGTCGAAATCGGTATCGCCACTGAACTCTATTTCACGGTTCCGGTGAGTGAGAGATCTTAATCGACAAAGGGGTTCACCTTAGATTGAATTAAGCCGCGGAGGATGTCCGTTTGGATACTCTGCCTATATAAATAAGGAAATGTCCTATACCCATGTATGGAAAAACTCCACATAGTATAATTCTAGCAACCTTTGAGGAAAAACAAAAATGTGCTGAAAAGCTTATCCATAATAATCGCTTGAAGGTAGTCCTCAGTTCATCCTCTTACTGTGCGTATGTCTTTTCGACGCTGTCACAACAAGCTATTTTATATTAAGAGAAAGGTGGTATCAAGCTCCCTAAATATACCACTAGTTGAGTCTAAAAATAGAACTAATGTCACTGTCAAATGGCAAATAGATGATTCGAGAACACCTCGAGGAATTTATCACGAGTGTGGAAGATGAGTGTGAGTAATATTTAAAAATCATTCGTGCGAGACGTAGTGTCGTTTTATAATAGAGACAAACAAGGCCATATATGTCCCCGGCTATGGACACGGTTGGGTGAACAGATATGGAACCCCGCCTGCTTTTATAGACACGCTCCACCGATAAGGGCAAATAGATGATTCGAGAACACCGCGAGGAATTTATCACCAGTGTGGAAGATGAGTGACAGTAATAATTAAAATCATTCGTGCGAGACGTAGTGTCGTTTTATAATAGTCAAACAATGCCATATATGTCCTCCGGCTATAGACACGGTCCGCTGAACAGATATGGAACGCCGCCTGCTTTCATTAGTCACGCTCCACCGATCTACTTCATCGGCTTCCCGGCTTCCCTGTTTCAGAATTGTCCTTATATATATATTTTTTTTTCTAGCTATAGAATACGAGTATATTCTTAGTTTGATTGATTACCAGACGTGTAAGATGAGACGTCGAGTGGTGCGGAACGTTATCACCGTGTTCTATACGAAAAATTCTTGAATTAGCCGCGGGCTTTCATTAGTCACGCTCCATCGCTAACTATAGACACGGACCGCTGAACGGATATGGAACACCGCGCACGCTTCTCACGCTATAGCCACGGTTCGGTGAACACCGCACCTCCGGGTTATAGCTCTATATATAGACGATGAACACCGCGAGGAATTTATCACGAGTGTGGAAGATGAGTGACAGTAATAATTAAAAATCACTCGTGCGAGACGTAGTATCGTTTTATAATAGCGTCAAACAGCGCCATATCTGTCCTCGGGCTATGGACACGGTTGGGTGAACAGACGATGAACATCGCAAACACTCCTCAAGCTATAGCTAACATTGAACCATGTGGTGTGCACATGCACCTGTGCCACGTGTATCGGTATTCTCAACGAAAGTGGTGAAATGCGAGTTTTCTGTCCATTTATAAGAGCGTTCCCTCACACACGTGACTCTTATAATATGACATTAATAAACGATGAGTCTCGCGAGCACCGCCAACCTGGTCAAACATATATTTATATATCCCATAGAGCTCGACATTTCCACGGGTCGACCGCATTCTCACATCATCGCGTTTATTATACCGTATAGACGAGTCTTGAAGGTAGGTCGATAGGCTATAATTATACCGCGAGTCACGCGAACACCGCGAACCGGGGGTCGATCGACGATTATATCCTCGGGCGAGTTTCGTAAATAGCCGACCTAGAACAACGCATTAGTCGCTCTCCGCCGGCGAACCGGGTCGACCGGCGCGCGATGGATCGCGGACCACCCGCGCGGTGTCACCGTCCGATGAACACCGCATTCCTCCGGGGGGCTAGCTATAGGTACAACCTATATAAATATATATATATAAATATAACCGATAGCCTCGAACAGCGCATCTCCCCATCAGGCTATAGACGCGGACCGGTGAATCGACGCCGTCATACGCCTACACCATCGTGCCTACGGGCGTTATACGCGTACCGCATTAGTCACGCGTCGCCGATTCGTCGACGAACAGCGCCCGCGGCAACACCGCGCCGACACCGCACCAACGCGGCGGAGTAATAACACCGCGAACTCGGTGTTTTGGAACTCTCCCTTTCTTACGCCGACACCGCACCAACATGGCGGCGTTTCTCTAGTATTTAAGTAATAGCACCGCGAATTCGGTGTTTTAGAACTCTTCCTCTCTTACTACTCAAAAGTACTGAAATTGAATTCAATCCGTGAGCTGTTGAATCTTTATCTAAATTTTTCTGGGGTGAACGCCAATTATCTCAAGCTTATTCTTTCGAAATTTACTGATACTAACCATGTTCTCTCTATCTTACAAGGTGAACATTGACATGTCACTTTGAACAAAGATTTTCGTGGAAAAGTTTGACAAGAATGATTATACTATAATAAAATGAATTGAAGAGCGGTGTCACCAAGTCACGTTATGCTATACCTGCCCATCAATATGGAGGACCCCTCAGATTAACACAAAAATTAAAGGGAATTGTAGAAAATAATCATGACATTTATTTATGAGAAAAATCACATAAATGTACTTAGATTTTTTACAAATTATCAGATACTGGTAACAAATAACTTAATCCTTTTCATCTAAATACAAATAAAACAAGTGAGAAATGACTATATTGTAGTCAAAACCGGCGGCTGTGGCTGAAATAAACTGAAAATGTTATCAATCGGTAGAGTACCGATTCGTATACGGTAGAAAATAAAAGATGTTTTACAGGCGCCCGGATGTTAGGATTATCATAATCAGAAACGTCATATAACCCATAGGATTCATTCGATGCAAGTTCCACTCCTGGAAATATATTTTCTGTAGAGGTAGAGCCATAATAACGAAAACTGAACCCTCCATAATAATTCACCACAACAGCAAAAATGGTGAAACATTAGACATAGATAGCCGAAAATAACGAAAACTGCACGCTTGATGGCGTCAAACAAATGAAGCGTCGGCAGCGTTGATAGCTCTCGTGAAAAAAAAACGCAGGAGCGTGGGCCCGCCCTTCAGTTACGCGCCTGGTCTGAACATCTTATTCGATGTGTCTTGTCTGTAGGCTGAGATACCATCTACTCGCGTTTGTACTTTGCGACATTCTTCTTCATAGATTACAAGCGTCTGGTCCGCCATTCGTAATTCAGCCTTCGCCCATCGTCCAAGTGACTATGTTGTGCTGTGAGAGTAACCGCTTTGCTGTTGAGGACACATGTGGCTGTTGGTCATATGCAATTATGGTTTGTTTTAGATAGTCGGAGATAACCTTATGTTTGCACTTAAATGCCCCTAATGCATGTTTGCGGATTTGAATCTATGCTCAGCGAGTTGAGAGGGAGTGAGACAACACCCGTCGGCAAACAAAGAGTAATTAAAATCAGAATAGCGTGTTTGGTTTTGAGATGTACATGCCATTGGCCATATTTTTGTGAAACATTGAAGCAGTTTTTCGGTTCAAGTCCGTTATTCGAATAACTGACGAGTTTGATTCGTTCACAACGAATTGATGGACCAAATCGGCTTGGTTGAGTGACGATGTCTTGGTTCAGCCATTTCTTCGGAGATTTCATTGGAAATTATATCAATCCAAGATGACTGCCGAGGATTTAGACTAATCGACTTCCAGGAATCAGGCACCATCCCGTTCATTTGCTGCATATGTATTCCAGATATGATGTAAATCTGTTAAGTACTTTCTCAGATATCAGCTCTGACAGATCGACCTTCGCTGGCGAGAGTTAATAAAAATGACAACCCACCGAGTTTTTCAAATAATTTTTTTTCCAATATCTTGAAAAGCACAATATTTGTTCATAGAGCTAAAATCTGTGTTCTTCAGTTTCCCTCTCGCCTTCCTTACTAACAATATGGAGAATGTGTACCCTTTAAGGCACCGTTTCCAATTATCGTTCGCGAATGAATCGTTTATTTCGTCAAATTTTCTCGAAGTCGCGATTTTCCAAGGCGCGAGGGAATGGTTTTTTTTCTTCAAAATAAACGATTCATTCGCGATCGCTGTTCGAATGGTTTTTTTCTGTTGGCAATCGTTTTTCAATCGAGAAAATTCTCGCGAATAAAAAGCGATATCGCGATTCAATCGCTTTTTAATCGAGAAAATATAAACGATTGAAAAAAAAACGATTGAGGATTATAGCCGAAAGTAGTACGCCATTGGTTCAGCCTGATTGACCCGCATACACGTTCGAGTTTCTAACACTTCAGTCAGACTATATAAAGTTCGATCATTTTTTCTTCTTCCTTTTCCATTCTTTGCCTAGTGTAAAACTATAGCGTGTTTCTGTACAGTTGGCGGTTATATAGATACGATGGGGATATTGAAAGAAATTGAAAAAAATATCTATATATATACATAGGAATAATGGTTATGCATATAATTATAACTTCATATTTACATATATTTTGTACGGGACACAGGCCCGGATATGGTCAGATTGGGTCATTTGCACTTGCAATTTCGTGTATTATTTTGGGTATTTCTGTGTTTTAAAGCTGGTATTATCCCAGATTTCTTGTGTAGTATTTTTCGTGAACGTTTTTGGCATCTGTGCGGGCTGAAATTTTGAGTTGATTCATCAGATTTTCGCTGTACGCGTGGTTTTTTGTCCTACGATCACCATTTTCCTTGTGTAGACAGATGGCGCTGTATTGAATATAACATTGTCATATGGGGCTTTTGAGTCTTCGCAAGCACTTAATTATTAATATATAGCGCGGGCTATTTGTACAAATTTTCACAACTGGTTAATCCAGTAAGAGATGAAATTATATAATATTCAGTTGGTTTTTGGCTTGAGCTTCCCTTTGGAATCATTCCTAGTTCATTTATCAAAATATAAAATTAAAATAAAAAGTATTGTACATATGCGAATCCAACCGTTATATGCGATTCAATCAAAAAGATATGTATTTGATATAAATATGAAATCACTGCCGCGAATATTCTTATAATAAATAAAATTAACTTGATGGTGATTTTTTGAACTTATTCACATCTCAATAGTTTAAAAACTGTACCAAAACATGAATGGATACCCTTTCCTAATGTATGTTTTACTATAACAAAATATACATATTTAATTACACTATTTTTCACCTTAATTACCCTAGAAATTCTCGGCTGGAGGGCTAAGCTGTTCTGGGTTATCGCCATGCGCCCATTCACACCTCTATCAAGCCTGTGCCGTAATCATTCTGATAATGCAATCAACGAACTCAAATCCACTTATGACCTGTACCCGGTATTTACAAAACAAGATATTGTGACTATCATCCTGTATCATTAATACATTTAGGCACCGTTTCCAATTATCGTTCGCGAATGAATCGTTTATTTCGTCAAATTTTCTCGAAGTCGCGATTTTCCAAGGCGCGAGGGAATGGTTTTTTTTCTTCAAAATAAACGATTCATTCGCGATCGCTGTTCGAATGGTTTTTTTTTCTGATGGCAATCGTTTTTCAATCGAGAAAATTCTCGCGAATAAAAAGCGATATCGCGATTCAATCGCTTTTTAATCGAGAAAATATAAACGATTGAAAAAAAACGATTGAGGATTATAGCCGAAAGTAGTACGCCATTGGTTCAGCCTGACTGACCCGCATACACGTTCGAGTTTCTAACACTTCAGTCAGACTATATAAAGTTCGATCATTTTTTCTTCTTCCTTTTCCATTCTTTGCCTAGTGTAAAACTATAGCGTGTTTCTGTACAGTTGGCGGTTATATAGATACGATGGGGATATTGAAAGAAATTGAAAAAAAAAATATCTATATATATACATAGGAATAATGGTTATGCATATAATTATAACTTCATATTTACATATATTTTGTACGGGACACAGGCCCGGATATGGTCAGATTGGGTCATTTGCACTTGCAATTTCGTCTATTATTTTGGGTATTTCTGTGTTTTAAAGCTGGTATTATTCCAGATTTCTTGTGTAGTATTTTTCGTGAACGTTTTGGCATCTGTGCGGGCTGAAATTTTGAGTTGATTCATCAGATTTTCGCTGTACGCGTGGTTTTTTGTCCTACGATCACCATTTTCCTTGTGTAGATAGATGGCGCTGTATTGAATATAACATTGTCATACGGGGCTTTTGAGTCTTCGCAAGCACTTAATTATTAATATATAGCGCGGGCTATTTGTACAAATTTTCACAACTGGTTAATCCAGTAAGAGATGAAATTATATAATATTCAGTTGGTTTTTGGCTTGAGCTTCCCTTTGGAATCATTCCTAGTTCATTTATCAAAATATAAAATTAAAATAAAAAGTATTGTACATATGCGAATCCAACCGTTATATGCGATTCAATCAAAAAGATATGTATTTGACATAAATATGAAATCACTGCCGCGAATATTCTTATAATAAATAAAATTAACTTGATGGTGATTTGTTGAACTTATTCACATCTCAATAGTTTAAAAAGTGTGCCAAAACATGAATGGATACCCTTTCCTAATGTATGTTTTACTATAACAAAATATACATATTTAATTACACTATTTTTCACCTTAATTAACCTAGAAATTCTCGGCTGGAGGGCTAAGCTGTTCTGGGTTATCGCCATGCGCCCATTCACACCTCTATCAAGCCTGTGCCGTAATCATTCTGATAATGCAATCAACGAACTCAAATCCACTTATGACCTGTACCCGGTATTTACAAAACAAGATATTGTGACTATCATCCTGTATCATTAATACATTGTCGACTCAGACGATTATTGAATAAACATGTAAGTTTGTCATTTACGCTTCGCCAGAGTAAATCTGAGCGCGAACGTCACAGGAAGCATGGTACAGGAATATGAAAAGATATTTCCAGCATACGCCCTACTTCGGCTTGTAGGAGACTATAGATCGTGAATCATATATATTATTCGGTTATCTTACGCATTTATACAGTATAGTATAGTAATATAGGTTTTTCCATCGACAAATCCGCAATCAACATTACATGTAGTTCCCAGTTCGCGGATAGAGCGGCGTACGACGGCAACACGGCCTATGTGTCAAATATCACTCCGCCTCACGATTCTCTCGCGCCTTGAAAAAAACGATTCTCTCGCGATTGAAGATTCGCGATCAAGAACAGATCGCGCATGGGTAAACGATTCAAAAACGATATCGCGAGAGAATGGTTTTTTCCAGAAAAGGTTCAATCGTTTTTTCTAATTTTTTTTCTCGATATCCTCGCGACTAATTCGCGATTAATCGTTTTTCAATCGAGAAAATTGAAGAAAAATCGCGACTGAAGAAAAAACGATTAATGGAAACGATCCCTTACGCTTCGCCAGAGTAAATCTGAGCGCGAACGTCACAGGAAGCATGGTACAGGAAAATGAATATTTCCAGCATACGCCCTACTTCGGCTTGTAGGAGACTATAGATCGTGAATCATATATATTATTCGGTTATCTTACGCATTTATACAGTATAGTATAGTAATATAGGTTTTTCCATCGACAAATCCGCAATCAACATTACATGTAGTTCCCAGTTCGCGGATAGGGCGGCGTACGACGGCAACACGGCCTATGTGTCAAATATCACTCCGCCTCACGATTCTCTCGCGCCTTGAAAAAAAACGATTCTCTCGCGATTGAAGATTCGCGATCAAGAACGGATCGCGCATGGGTAAACGATTCAAAAACGATATCGCGAGAGAATGGTTTTTTCCAGAAAAGGTTCAATCGTTTTTTCTAATTTTTTTTCTCGATATCCTCGCGACTAATTCGCGATTAATCGTTTTTCAATCGAGAAAATTGAAGAAAAATCGCGACTGAAGAAAAAACGATTAATGGAAACGATCCCTAAGGAGTTCATTTAGCCTGATTTATTGTGTAGCAGACCCTTTTATAATAATATCTGCTCCTTTCCACAATGCATTCGTTTTATTGTGAAATTAACATCATGCAACCGTCGGACCAGGTTGGAAATTCCTGTTGTTCTCCTAACAAGAGGCCGCTTGTACACAGCAACATTTCCGGCAAGGTTGTGGTGTAAGACCTTCCACTGAAAAGGCAATATCCTGGATAAAAGATTGGCAGCACACCTTGCAGCGGATGCTTTTTCAATTATATTTCCTGACGTCTATGCTCACACAAACTTGTCACGGTTATCACTTTTCCGCCAACATGGGGTTTATATATTTTCATCTCATACATTTAGATTTTTATAGCGATCCAACTACAAATCGCAGTCAGATGTATTTTAGACTGTTATTATCTAATCCATATACATGAACGCCAACTACTTGTATCACCAACTATTCGATTGGAATCCCACAAATCGCAGTTCGTGAGTTACAGGTTAGCCCAGTAACCAGACTTGATGCCTTACGAGCGTAAATGGGCTGAACGGTATAGATGGAGAGAGGTTTCAATGTGGTGACGTAAGATGAACACTCGACATAGACTCGCTCATAACTGGTAGTGCCAGCTATAGGACTTCCGTTGCCATAGAAGTGGACCTATGATCAAAAGCCAGGACAAACACCTCAATTAGACGCGATCTTTCGGAGGCAGAATCAAGGGAACATTCAATTTATTTTGTTATATATTTTACCTCCCGATAAGAGGGAAATATCACGAGGGTTATGAGAGTGGACACACATCATTTAGTGAGTACAGTAAACTGAGCTGTATTAGGACGGGTCTGAAGGTTTTTCTCATCCACACATTTCACTTTTGAATAGAATGTGATCATATCTGGCACAGATAATAAATGACGTTCCACGCATAAACTCTTAAAATTTAGTCCATATCGGATAAGTACTAATTGAGCTGATTAAGTTTTAAAATCGTCCGAATTCACCCTAGGCGTTGGAGTTGATTCGGACAAGCACTAATTATGCGACGTCGGGCGAAAACATGCCTTCTGTGAGGCGTATTCGGACACCCGGGCGCTAAATTAATCCGCTAGAGTCTTTTTTGGCTCATTTCGTGGAATTCCATGACCTGGGAGTAAATTCGAAAAATGGTCCAAAGTGAGATTACAAGCGTCTAGTCCGTCATTCATAATCCAGCCGTCGTCCATTAGAGAATATCCGCGTCCATAATCCAAAGACCTATTCCATTTCCATATAACAGTATTAGCACCAAATTCAAAAAGACAAAGTATACATAAACATAGGCTTGTTTCCTGCAAGAGAGAAGCGGTCAATAATTTTCAATGATGCCGGCAAGACATCATGATGTTCCAAAATATCAAATCCGTATCGCTGATCAGTATTCTTAATCCATAATATTCGTTATAGAGTCGTCATCTAAAAATGATGTACCTCAGTCACGATAACTCTTGGTATCACGAAATGTTATCATCGGTTTTCATTTGATATGCGGCTTCACGATTTTGTAAAATTTGTGTTTTTTTGAGCGTATCCTTTTGATATCGACATTTTGTAGGTAATACATGTAAATGGGAACGAGCATCACGGAAATATCTGTATCGGTTATTCTTAGCGTGTCCGAATTCACCCTTTGCCCGGAAGGATTCCATTCAAAGGTGCAAACGTGCTTGTGTTATTTTATTTTTTGGTTCCTTTATCTCGTCAATTATTATGTGTTTCGGAAAATATCCATCAACATTATGTCCAGAGCTTAAAACTTTCCTGACCAGTAGAGGTTTTGCAAAACTTGAAAAAAACCAACAAAAAAGTGTACTGAGTTTTCAACCTTCCAGAAAAAAACTGGTTTCTAAGATGATCATTTCTATGTGACCGACCTGTGAGAAGAGGAAATAATGTAAGAAAAAACAAGGCTTGCTTAATAATAAATGTAAAAAAAAAATGAACTTTTATACTTTTCTTGATCTTCTGTCCGAATTCATCCCGCTCTCTGAATACACCCCAGTTTATGGTATGCTGTGTCGCACGTCCCGCGGATCACGGTTAACAGCTGAGAGCTGTCAAATCTCTTCACCACTATTGTGCGAGGCCAGCTGACCTCGACGGAACCGGCCTGGCATTCGCGAATGGTAAGATGAATTGACAATTGACGGAATTGTCTGAACGGAAAGCAATTAAGCAATCATATATTCCGCCGAATATCAACAAGTTCCGAATATATTCCAAATTGCCAGAAGGCGGGGTTAGCGTGTGAGATCAGAGAATGTAGCAGAGATCACATCTAAACGCATGCGTAATCAAAACCACTTAAGAACAGGAAGAAGATAAAGAGCGCGAGCTTATCGTGCAGTAATCATGGGTGTCGAAGTGGCTTTTCCCAATAAAATTCTATGTGTTTTTTTTTGGTTAAATTGAGATGGTTGCAACAAATTTTTGCCATATTTGAATAAAGTTTTGTATGGTTGTTCAACAATACACATATACTTCCGTTACATCAAATATTAGAGTATTCAGGCGAACTAAAAACTTTCCCTATTTAACCCAACCTGGCCAACCTGGGGGGGGGGGGGATGCTCCCACTCCGGAACAACAAAAAGCGACTCCGTGACTTTGTAGATTATCATATTGGGGTCATTTTGAGCCTATTTGCATGACCTCCGGAACAGGAGATCATAGACAAATTCAAAATTGCGCACATGTCGAGTACAGAAAAGTGATATTTTCGTTAGATTTCTTCAAATTTTTGCTTTTCTGCATGGATAAGTGGGTAAAAACCATTTCATTTCCTATCGGATTATTGTTTACTAATTTATCATGCAGTCTTTGCGAAAAAAAACAGCACATGAATAAAAAATTTGAAAAATCTGACCGACAAATCGTCCAAAAAATGTATTATTTTCTAAATGACGTCACTGTGACGGCAACATGGTGGCCATCTTGTATGGTTTGTTTACATTTACCATTGGAGCTTGACTCGAGGATATAGTGTGGTAAGTTTCAGCCCTCTAGCCTTAGGGATAGCGAAGATATATAGGTGGCCTTCCACCCCCCCCCCCCTCCCCCGGCTGCGGTACATCCCAAATCGTCAAGGTCAGATATGGTTAAGGGATAAAATGTATTAGAATATTTCCCTAAGATGTCAGTGTCTACACTAAACACGTATAACTTACAACCTTTCAGCAATATATGCCGCAGATCCGTCATTCCGCTTTCAGCCTCCAACCCAAAAGAATACACACGTCCATAATCACAAGATGTTTTTACGGTTGACGTTGATCACCAAACAGCTGAAATGGCAATTAGAAAACAATATGTTTCTTGAAGGAGAGATTTGTAGACACCAGATACATGTCCTTAAGGAATAATGCTTTCTAGAAATGGGTAGTCAATTATGTCAAAATTGTAATCGGCATGAGAGTAATCCCTTTTCATTTTAGAAAGGTATTCGTATATCGGAGTATATTTGGGCTTGACCAGCCTCAACAATAATATTAATATATTAATAATGATGTTACAATAATTTTTAAAACAATTTTTATCCATCAAAGGCACGGAGTCAGCGGTCGTACCGCCCAACAGTGGTGCTGTCCCTTGTCGTCGCGGTTGTCGTGACCGCCTGTCTGGCGACCACGTTGTTCATGGCGATTCAGTGGACATCCAAATCATCGACAAACGACTTCGACGATCATAAACAGGTAAGCTTTAACCATCAGTTAAATTTTTACCAAAAATATATCATATTATAGTATAACGTACATATATATATATTAGAAATGGATTTCCATCATTTTCGAAAATACTTTTGTCATATATACTATTAATCGTCACTGTTTAACGACAATTCCATACATTGGACAACGTGGGCATGGATATAATTGAGATGTTATGTGAACTCTCATCTTTGAAACTAGTGGATATCTTGGAGTTTTGTCAAAGACGGCGAAGTCGTCCACGAGTTGGTCTTGTTTGAGGAAGTGACCGAGACGGGACTGATCTTACCCACGGAGTTCTTCAAGATCGGTGGAGATAACACGATGGTCCTTCATGACTTTGAAAAGGTATTCCTTATATCCATGATATATGTCAAGATGTACTGTATTTTAGGATAATTTCGAAAGTTATTATGTCATCCGTTTCCAGTCCATTTATGTAGAGCGATTATATAGGTAGTTTAGATTTACAGAAGCAAATCCATCATATTGGGGTATAACGGTGATAACGGGCAGCTAATTTAATTTGATTATGGAGGACAACACCCGTATTTTGTTGCAAGGTGAGAGTCGGTTATTATTCAGTGGTATTCTCTTATGGACGCAGCAGCTCCATGTCTTTGGGGGTTTTTTTCTTGGCTGGCATCTTATTTGTTCTCTGTCTTTTGTCGACTGTAGACGATATCAAAACTTCAATTTCTTCTACTTGCGCTACTGGACTGATAGAAACATTCAAAGTGCTTCCGGAGGGTGGGAGGGAGGGAGGCAATTTGGCTCAATGTCACACTCAAGTTTGTTTCACTCATATGGTGACAGTCAGTTTGGTTGATGGAGGAAGCCGGAGTACCCGGAGAGAACCACCGCCCTTCGGCAAGTAACTGACAAACTTTCACACATGGACCAACTGGGCTCGAACCCGTGCCGGTTCAGCGGTGTGAGGCTAGCGGTCACCAGCGAAGCGTCTTAGACCACTCGGCCACCGAGGGCCCCCAGAGGGTGGGTTTGAAATTGCAGTGTACACCTATGTCTTACATTTAGTCCTATATGGCGATACATCATGCCATCATTTTGCTTTGCCTTTATAGATGAATGACTTGGTTTGAAGTCTTTTAGTAAATCGCGTTCAGAAAAATCGTAAGGATGAGAAAAGCACAGCTTTCGGATAGGACTGTAACTAGCGCATGTTTATTTCAACTTGTAGGGAATCATGGCCATTCGGGACCTCCACAAAAAGACATGTTATGTATCAAGCACGACATTTCCAGATTTCAACTCGGCAATAAACGTTGCCAGTCAGGTAAATGAGGGTGCTGTCAATCATAAGGGAAAACGGTTTCCGTTAGATATTCTATCCACCCCTGCCTTCATCGAGCCCTGTCGAGAAAAAGGCCAAAACATAATCTCTTACTCACTCCACAGTTGTGCAAACAAGGATGACCATGCACTAACAATGCAGAGTTATAACGGTCTAAATTACATGGATTTGACAAGGGAATAGTTTGCCCCATATTGAAAATATCTGGAATCCTAAGTTGATACCGTCAGGGTTAAACGTTGCATCTCCCAAAACCTTGTGCACTGTGGTGTACCAGAACAAAAGAAAACTTATAAGTGGGTTTGATCTTTATCTCAATTGTACAGCCACTTATGTAGATATGCAAATACACCTTGTTCCGTTTCTATTATTTGTAGGGAAGAGCAGTCCACATCCCAGAAGTGAAACATGTCTTAATACGGTCAAAGAATATGACTGCTGCTGAGCTCGGCCCAACGCTGACCAATTTCTGTTACGGGTCTCACTGGTTTAACATCATAGAGACAAAGGGTTAGTTCACTGAATATCTCCGATAACTTGAAAAGTTTTAAGCGTACTCATCAGGGGAGATTTGGTTTAAGGTCAGTCTCAAGCGTATTTCACTTATAGTGTGAAAGCCAATTTTAATGGCAGAGGAAGCCGGTCCACCGTCCATCGGCAAGTAACTGGCGAGCTTCCTCACATGCACCAACGGGGCTCGAACTCGTGCAACTTCAGCGGTATGAGGCTAGCGATCTCCAGCGAAGCGCCCTAGAACACTCGGCCACCGAGGCCTCCGTTTACTCATCAGAATTCCTCGGTTATCTGCCACCTGTAGAGACGCTACTTTATTGACCGGTTTGGGTCCCGGAAACCTATTGGTGACAGTATGGTGACGCCGGATTGGGTACTGGCAGTCACTATTACTTGAGACGTAACGTCATAAGGCAACTATTAGAGTGATCTCCTGAGATTATTCTGATGCAACATTCCACTGGTCCGCTTTTCGGCCACCAATTGTCGTAATTTCTTTAACCCAAATCAGTTACATGGCTATGTTTTGTAAAAAGGCATGGTCAAACTATCAACTCAAACCACATGACTGCTATGTTTTGGAAAATTGAAAAGCTAACATTACCCTTCAAACCTGCTTCATTTTTCTTACAACATCCCCTAAAGTAAAAATGGCTAATTCGTCACATTTTCCATACAACTCTGCATGTTGATTTTAATTACAACACATATAAGGGAAGTGGGAAGAGGTGCCGACATACTGACTGCGTCACATGACTTCACAGAATAGTCTTCTGGTTAACCTATTCTAAAGCATATACCAAGAATCTAACGATTCGTGATATGTGTTGTATCTCAGGTACGCTTTTATTGTACCTGTTCATGTGGCAACATGGATGATATGACCACACGGCCCCTAGCACCGGCATAAGCGGTATTAGATACAAATCTAGAGAGCTATGATGGAAATGCTCCGACAACTCATATACTGGTAATTGGTGAGCTGTTTCGCTGTGACAACTCGTACGGGTCAATCTACCCGTTTGTTGGCACATTTACTCAACCTAATGGAATCATGATTTTTACTATTATTCAAGGCGAATAACTACGGCAGGAAAAAATTAGCTTCCTGTCCCGCTCACCGTGTAGTCGAACCCAGTCATCGACCCATATAGTCCCGGTTGGTGGACTGACAATGCCGAATATGATGGTATTACAGATATAAGCTACCATGAAGGGAAGAACAATTAGGATGTAGCGGAAAAGGGAGGTCTACCAAAATCTGAAATTTATACCGCAGCCAAGCCTACCAAATCATTGGGAGAGGCCTAAAGCTGGTTTCTCGCCACAAAGAATTTCGAGTTCATCAGGTTGGAGTTATTTATCATCTATTAATCATCTAACGTCATAATTCACCTTTGTTGTTAATGGACGTTATCAGAGGATGCGATGACGGCGCAAAGCTTAGAAAACTATATGGACACTCAAAGAATTAAACAAAACATGTAGATCGAAGATATTCACTTTTTAGTCGACTAATAAAAAGATCACATAGCGGAGAAACACTGTTAAACATGTCAGAATAGTTCACCATTCCATTGCTAACGCCGCGCAGTTCGCATCCTCGCTAAAACGAGGCGCATCTCTATCCTACATAAATACCCCCGGTGGGCTTGGGCAATGTATCGTGTTCCACATAATGCAACATCCTGGATATATTGACCAATCAGATCACTTGTTTACGGCGACCAAGGCGACCGTGACAAGAGATTCGAAAGCACCATAGCGTGTGGGATATACCAGGTGGCAGATAAACACGCACATTTTCAACTAGCTTAAAACAAAATCTAGTTGAAGAAAAAAATAAACCGATTCGTTAAGCATCAAGCATCCAACAAGCCAGGCAAATTTAGGAAACACTGAAACTTTATCAGTGTATCCGACCTCGCATTCCCACTGATATATCCATTAATATTTTATTATAATGCATGCTTGGATTAAATACTTTACAGTTTAAGCGCAGTTTTTCCAAGTCAAGTAACTGGAATGAATTCATAATAATTTGAGCCCTTTATTCCCCTGATAAAAAAATCAATCGGCAGCTGGCAGATAGATCCTACCGCCGACAAAATTTGTACAATTAAGTCTGTTCGGTATCAATATTGTCTGATTTGATACAATGTGTATATTATATTCATCTTCACAGGTAAAATGAAGAGATCTGCGCATGGAAAACCACGCGCGGATCCACCTCCATGGCCGGATCTGACAGAAGTCCTCCGTAATGTTGCAGGTGAGAAAACATAGCATGTCTGATATGCATAACCTCACGAGCACAGGATCATGGGTAAATTCAAAATGGCGGCAATGTGGGGTACCGCAAAAAGTGATGTTTTCGTCATATTTCTTCAAAATGTTTGCTTTTCTGTACGGAAAAATGGGTAAGACTTATTTTAATTCATATCAGTTGACTATTTGCTAATTTATCATGCACTTTGTGTGAAGAGAAAACAAAAACAAAAATCGTCCAAATATGCTCTTTTTGAAAAGGACGTCACAGCGACGTCATCATGGCGGCCATCTTGGATTTTATATATATATATATATTGGGAACTTTCGCCCCCCCCCCCAGGTTGCGGTACACCCCAAATCGCTCAGGCCAGAAAGCTTTAAGCTCGTTTCTGCTCACAAAGAATTTGGACAGGTTCGTCAGGTGGGAGTTATTTATCATCTAACGATTATCAACGTCATAGTTCACCTTTGTTGCTAAGAGACGTTATCAGAGGAGGCGATGACGTCGCAAAGCTTAGAAAACTATATGGATATGGACACTCAAAGAATTAAATAAAAAATGTAGATCGAAGACATTCACTTTTCAGTCTACTAATGAAAAGATCACATACCGGAGAAACACTGTTAAACATGTCAGCATAGTTCACCATTCCATTGCTAACGCCGCGCAGTTCGCATCCTCGCTAAAACCAGGGCATCTCTATCCTAGATAAATACCCCCGGTGGGCTTGGGTAAGGTGTCGTGTTCCACATAATATAACATCCAATATATATTGACCAATCAGATCACTTGTTTACGGCGACCAAGGCGACCGTGACAAGAGATTCGAAACCAACATAGCTGTGGGATATACCAGGTGGCAGATAAACGCGCACATTTTCAACTTGCTTGAAACATAATCTATTTGAAGAAAAAAGTAAACCGATTCGCTAAGCCCTCTATTCCCCTGATAAAAGAAATCAATCGGCAGCTGGCAGATAGATCCTACCGCCGACAAAATTTGTACAATTAAGTCTGTTTCGGTATCAGTATTGTCTGATTTGATACAATGTGTATGTTATATTCATCTTTACAGGTAAAATGAAGAGATCTGTTCATGGAAAACCACGCGCGGCCACCTCCATGGCCGGATCTGACAGAAGTCCGCCGTAATGTTGCAGGTGAGAAAACATAGCATGTCTGATATGCATAACCTCACGAGCAGATAATCATGGGTAACTTCAAAATGTCGGCCATGTGGAGTATCGCAAAAAGTGATGTTTTCGTCATATTTCCTCAAAATGTTTGCTTTTCTGTACGGAAAAATGGGCAAAACTTATTTTATTTCATATCAGATGACTATTTGCTAATTTATCATGCACTTTGTGTGAAGAGAAAACAAAAATAGAACAATTCGAAGATTTTGACGAAAAATCGTCCAAAAATACTCTTTTTGAAAAGGACGTCACAGCGACGTCATCATGGCGGCCATCTTGGATTTTTTTATATATATTGGGGACTTTCGCACCCCCCCCCAGGCTGCGGTACACCCCAAATCGCTCAGGCCAGAAAGGTTTAAGCTGGTTTCTGGCCACAAAGAATTTGGACGAGTTCGTCAGGTGGGAGTTATTTATCATCTAACGATTATCAACGTCATAGTTACCTATGCTGCTAATAGAGGTTATCAGAGGAGACGATGACGTCCTAAAGCTTACAAAACTATATTGATATGGACACTCAAAGAATTAAATAAAAACTGTAGATCGAAGATATTCACTTTTTAGTCTACTAATAAAAAGATCACATAGCGGAGAAACACTGTTAAACATGTCAGCATAGTTCACCATTCCATTGCTAACGCCGCGCAGTTCGCATCCTCGCTAAAACCAGGGGCATCTCTATTCTAGATAAATACCTCCGGTGGGCTTGGGCAAGGTATCGTGTTTCACATAATGTAACATCCAATATATTTTGACCAATCAGATCACTTGTTTACGGCGACCAAGGCGACCGTGACAAGAGGTTCGAAAGCACCATAGCTGTGGGATTACAAGCGTCTAGTCCGTCATTCATAATCCAGCCGTCGTCCATTAGAGAATATCCGCGTCCATAATCCTATTTCATATTCCATATAACAGTATTAGCACCAAATTCAAAAAGGCAATCATAGTATACATAAACATAAGCTTGTTTCCTGCAAGAGAGAAGCGGTCAACAGTTTTCAATGATACCGGCAAGACATCATGATGTTCCAAAAATATCAAATCCGTATCGCTGATCAGTATTCTTAATCCATAATATTCGTTGTAAGGTCGTCATCTAAAGAATGATGTATCTCAGTCACGCTTTGATTGTGCCTGTTCATATGAGTACCATGAGGATCTTGAAGTACATGGGTTCATACGGCCCCTAGCCCCGGGTTAAGCGGAATTAGACACAAGTTGCGAAACGTAGCGCCATAGATCTTGCACGCTACGTTCGTAGCTACCAGGTGGCTGATAAACGCGCACATTTTCAACAACCATGAACATTGATAAATATAAAGGAAACATAGCTTAAAACAAAATCTATTTGGAGAAAAATATATAAACCGATTCATTTACAATCAAGCATCCAACAAGCCAGGCAAATGTAGGAAACACTGAAACTTTAAAGGCTGTCATCAGTGTATCCGACCTCACCTTCCCACTGAAGAACTTGAATTGGGTGAAACAATGTACGGATTATTATAACATTTCACTGATCTATCCATTAATATTTTATTATTATGCATGCTTGAATTAAATAGTTTACATTCGGTATCAGGCAATAGTTTTGCACAGAAAGTAAAAGCCTAATGTATTTTACCATAAGCGCAGTTTTTCGAGGTCACGTAACTGGAATAAGTGGGCGGAATTCGGTCTGCTATGCAAGAGGGTCAAGGGTTCGCCTTTGGCTCACAAATAGAAACCTTGACGTTGTGAAGATGCGCAGTTCGATGCAATGTAATGTTATATTACAATAACTACACTAAATGTATCGCTATCCTTTAACATCCTTGCCTAAGTTTGCAGAGAATCGATTGTCATTATTGTGGCTACCAACGGCGGACGTGCTGGTATTCGAGGGCGTTCAGGCAAAAAAAAACTTTTCATTTTTTATCTACTGCTCAACATATCAGCTATCTACAACAGAACATTTAGCGTTGGTCATCGGACAAAGTTCTGAGGAAGGAACCACCTTAAGCACCTCAAGCACACTGTGCCAAGAGGTGAGGCGAATTATCGAAATGCAAGTTACAAGAGATTCAAATGTCTTTTCGAAAATGATCTTATGATCTCATTACCTGGTGTATACTACATCACCGAAATTTTATTATGACTTGACACATATCCTCCGAAAACATGACGAATATCACTGTAAGATATTCGAGTACAAAATAATTCTCAGGACAACTGTCAACCACCAATCATCTATTAAATTTGGCTTCCCAGTTAATCTGACTCCCGCCACACTTGCTTCTGGAGTTTCAAACACAGCGTTGTGGTGGTTTTCTTTGTGCTATCGCAAGCATCTAGACCCTAGTTTTGTCACAGCGAGATTCCATTCGCCGAGTTCAAACCTTGATGGTTTCGATCCTGTGGATTTTCCTGTTCGTCCCAGTTTGTAGATCTTCAGTCTATGGAATACACCATCTCATGCTGGCGGCATGTTTGTGACCCACCGTAGACGGGCAATTAGAATGCCATATTTGTCAATGAGGGGAGACGGGCGATTATCTTCTGATACTGAACCAATCCTCAGCAGGCTTACGCGTCATACCACGATGACCGATTATCATTCTGCATTGCCTGATGGATATTACCTGAATCCTGCGGCTCGTATACTATTATGTTCATCTTTACAGGCAAAACAAGACGAGCTGTTGACGGAGAGCCACGAGGGGATCCACCTCCGATCTTTGACCTAACTCACAATACTGCAGGTAAGGTATGAACGACTTTACCTGATTCGTCTGGTTTTCGTTTCCGTCATTCGATGTTTTGTACACATTACAAAATTCCAATTTCTGGTACGTATTGATTTTCACGTCATGCTTTGTTCATGATACACCGAATTTATTGTGAAAAAGTTCTGGTATAAGAGAATTTTCCTATCATATTCTGTTTCGAAGAAAAGCGGATGGAACAGAAATTGTTAATTCTGTGTAGTGGAGTGGAGTGGGTAGCGATCGTAGATATTTTGTTTTTATCATAACGAATGATATTGCCTGCTGAACTTTGACATCATAGCATGCACACCTTCCAGAAACATATGATAAAGCCAAAATGTCGTCAGGACTGTCTAGTCGGGAACATGCAGTTTTGTCACTTTATTCATTATGTTGGCTCTGTTTCTTTCTAAATGTGTTAAACAAATAAATCACATCATTTTCGGGAAGTGCTTGACCATATTATATAATTTGAGCCCTCTATTTCCCTGATAAAAAAAAACAATCGGCAACTGGCAGAAAGATCCGACCGCCGACAAAAAATTTACAATTAAGTCTGTTTTGGTATCAATATTTTCTGATTTGATACAATGTGTATATTATATTCATCTTTACAGGTAAAATGAAGAGATCTGTGCATGGAAAACCACGCGCAGATCCACCTCCATGGCCGGATCTGACAGAAGTCCTCCGTAATGTTGCAGGCAAGAAAACATAGCATTTCTGATATCGAATATAAAATTCTAGTTGTTTGACACTGTGAAATCAATCGAAAACATTTCGTCAACGAACTGATAACGCTTCATCCATGGTCATCTAACATGATCAAATTAGATTAGATTGTCTGGGGGGGGGGGGGCGGAAAGTGCCCCTATATATTTCTGCTGTGCAAGATGGCCGCCATAATTGTTTTTTCTTCGCAAGAACTGCGCAAAATGACCCCAATATGATAATCTATAAAGTCACGGAGTTTCAGCGCTCAATTTTTTGTCATTCCGGAGATAGAGGGAAAAACCAACAGGGGGTGGGGGCGCAATGTACCCCCCCCCCCAACCCCCCAGGCCAGGTAGGGTTAATTTTGTTCTATGTGCCTGAAGACTTTACTGATTCGCCTGAATTCCATTTCTTTCATTTAATGCCTCTCATATATCACATCATTTCAATGTATATTTTTTGTATTGTTATCTCAGTCATGTTTAAATCAGCAACGATTCTTTGTTCTTCATATTTGCAGCTGATAAACAGTCTCATACGACCTTTGTGAAAAGTTAATAAAATAAGAGAATTTTCTTATTCTAGTCAAGTTCGAAGAAAATCGGAATGGAGCAGATAGGGTAATATCTATGTAGGAGAGGGGTCGAGCGTAGTTATTTATTTTCATCTTAACGAAGCATATTGACTGCTGATACTTTGACATAATAGCGTATCATGTTGAGTCTATAAAGGAACATGTTTCCAGACAAAACTTCATAGAAAAACCGCAATGTCCCCTAGAAAATATAGTTTTGTCCCTTTTCTTCGTTTCTTTGCTTGGCGTCTTTGTAAATGTGTTCAAAAAACATATCACACCAAATTTTCTGAACAATTTCTGCTGGAAACATTTTCAAATAAAACAAATAATAATCGACTCGAAAAATCGACCAAACCACATTTTATAGATACGACGTACTTGTGACGTCATTTAGACTGTCATCTTAGATTACATGTAGTTGTCACATTCTGACCCGATAATAGTTTTATCCCTAAATGTCACATCACATTGTCTAATCTGAAAACCTATCCGTAACTGCCATATAGGTCCCACCACCGACAACATATGCTTCATATGTTTTTTCTAGTTTCATTATTATTTGATTTCATACGATGTGTGGATTATATTCATCTTCACAGGTAAAGCCAAGAGAGCTGTACACGGCAAGCCACGAGGGGATCCACCTCCTTGGGACCTCAAAGAACCGCTCCACAATGGTGCAGGCAAGAAAACATGGCTTTCTGATATTGAATCTTGAATTTCACGCGATAAAATTGTCAAACGATCATTTCTTCGATGAGGTGATGAATGCATCATCCATATGGTCATCTGTAAGGAGATCAGATTAGACTATCGCACACAGTCAAGATTAAATTAAGTGCACTCAATTAAGGGATCGTTTCCATTAATCGTTTTTTCTTCAGTCGCGATTTTTCTTCAATTTTCTCGATTGAAAAACGATCAGTCGCGAATCAGTCGCGAGGATATCGAGAAAAAAAATGAGAAAAAACGATTAAACCTTTTCTGCAAAAAAACATTCTCTCGCGATATCGTTTTTGAATCGTTTACCCATGCGCGATCCGTTCTTGATCGCGAATCTTCAATCGCGAGAGAATCGGTTTTTTTCAAGGCGCGAGAGAATCGTGAGGCGGAGTGATATTTGACACATAGGCCGTGTTGCCGTCGTACGCCGCTCTATCCGCGAACTGGGAACTACATGTAATGTTGATTGCGCATTTGTCGATGGAAAAACCTATATTACTATACTATACTGTATAAATGCGCAAGATAACCGAATAATATATATGATTCACGATCTATAGTCTCCTACAAGCCGAAGTAGGGCGTATGCTGTAAATATCTATACATATACCTGTTCCATGCTTCCTGTGACGTTCGCGCTCAGATTTACTCTGGCAAAGCGTAAATGACAAAATTACATGTTTATTCAATAATCGTGTGAGTCGACAATGTATTAATGTTCAGTCATTCCCTTCATACTTTCGATAATTTCCTCATATATTCATGCAACTTGGTATAAACAATACATGATGATAGTCACAATATCTTGTTTTGTAAATACCGGGTACAGGTCATAAGTGGATTTGAGTTCGTGGTTGATTGCATTATCAGAATGATTACGGCACAGGCTTCATAGAGGTGTGAATGGGCGCATGGCGATAACCCATCACCATTTCTAGGTTAATTAAGGTGAAAAATAGTGTAATTATATATGTATATTTTGTTATAGTAAAACATACATTAGGAAAGGGTATCCATTCATGTTTTGGTACAGTTTTTAAACTATTGAGATGTGAATAAGTTCAAAAAATCACCTTCAAGTTAATTTTATTTATTATAAGAATATTCGTGGCAGTGATTTCATATTTATATCAAATACATATCACAATGGTGACTGAATCGCATATAACGGTTGGATTCGCATTATGTACAATACTTTTTATTTTAATTTTATATTTTGATAAATGAACTATGAATGATTCCAAAGGGAAGCTCAAGCCACAAACCAACTGAATAGTATATAATTTCATCTCTTACTGGATTAACCAGTTGTGAAAAATTTTTACAAATAGCCCGCGCTATATATTAATAATTAAGTGCTTTCGTAGACTCAAAACCCCGTATGACAATGTTATATTCAATACAGCGTCATCTATCTACACAAGGAAAATGGTGATCGTAGGACAAAAAACCACGCGTACAGCGAAAATCTGACGAATCAACTCAAAAATTCAGCCCGCACAGATGCCAAAAACGTTCACGAGAAATACTACACAAGAAATCCGGAATAATACCAGCTTTAAAACACAGAAATACCCAAAATAATACACGAAATTGCAAGTGCAAATGACCCAATCTGACAATATCCGGGTCTGTGTCCCGTACAAAATATATGTAAATATGAAGTTATAATTATATGCATAACCATTATTCCTATGTATATATATAGATATTTTTTTTCAATTTCTTTCAATATCCCCATCGTATCTATATAACCGCCAACTGTACAGAAACACGCTATAGTTTTACACTAGGCAAAGAATGGAAAAGGAAGAAGAAAAAATGATCGAACTTTATATAGTCTGACTGAAGTGTTAGAAACTCGAACGTGTATGCGGGTCAGTCAGGCTGAACCAATGACGTACTACTTTCGGCTATAATCCTCAATCGTTTTTTTTCAATCGTTTATATTTTCTCGATTAAAAAGCGATTGAATCGCGATATCCCTTTTTATTCGCGAGGATTTTCTCGATTGAAAAACGATTTGCCAACAGAAAAAAAAACCATTCGAACAGCGATCGCGAATGAATCGTTTATTTTGAAGAAAAAAAACATTCCCTCGCGCCTTGGAAAATCGCGACTTCGAGAAAATTTGACGAAATAAACGATTCATTCGCGAACGATAATTGGAAACGGTGCCTAAGTCAAACTGTCATTTAATCAGATCTAGTCACCAATAGATGGTGATAGATCAACACCATTGTTTTTCGGGCTGTGAAGTTTAAGCCTGTTTGAATGAAAATGCATATCACATCCGGGAATTGTGAGGAATGTGCTTTCCATAGTCCTTATATCTGAGTCTACGAGAACATAGAAACAAACTTCATTCTAATGGCAATTGCTTAATTTTGTTCAATGTGCTTGAAGACGGCTGATTCGCCTAGACTCATTTTCCGTCATTTGTTGATTTGAACATGACACAGAATTCCAATGTCTTGTTTGTATTGTTATCCCTGTTATATTTAAATCCGCATCGGTGCATTTTTCGTGTTACATGTATCTTATAAACAATCTGACACCGGCCTTATTGTGAAAAGTGATAGTATAAGTGGATTCTTGTATTCAATTTCATTTCGAACAAAGCCGAATGGAGCAGATAGAGTTATTTTTATTGACTTCTGAAATTTGACATCATAGGTATCATTTTGAGCCTATAATGGGACATCTCTCCAGACAAAACATCATGGATAAAACAGACATTTCGCCTAGACTGTGTATAGTGGAGGAAATATTTTTTGTCGCTTTTCTTCAATATGTTCGCTTGGTTTGTTTGTAAATGTGTTAAAAAATCATGTCACGTCACATTTTCTGCACATTGTCTCGGAAAAGTTTAAAATAAAACAAATAATAATCGGCTCGACAAATTTACAAAGCAACGCAATTTACAAGGCGCTACGTTTCGTAACATGTGTCTAATTCCGCTTAACCCGGGGCTAGGGGCCGTATGAACCCATGTACTTTAAGATCCTCATGGTACTCATATGAACAGTCACAATCAAAGCGTGACTGAGATACATCATTCTTTAGATGACGACTTTACAACGAATATTATGGATTAAGAATACTGATCAGCGATACGGATTTGATATTTTTGGAACATCATGATGTCTTGCCGGCATCATTGAAAACTGTTGACCGCTTCTCTCTTGTAGGAAACAAGCCTATGTTTATGTATACTTTTGTCTTTTTGAATTTGGTGCTAATACTGTTATATGGAAATGGAATAGGTCTTTGGATTATGGACGCGGATATTCTCTAATGGACGACGGCTGGATTATGAATGACGGACTAGACGCTTGTAATTTTGGGTTATCACGTCATTGTGACGTCATTTGAACTGTCATCTTACATTAGTTATCGCAGTTTATAGAAGCACTTGACCCTTTTATATAGTTTTAGCCCTCTATTCCCTTATTCAGGAAACCAATCCACAACCGGCATATAGTTCCCACCACAACAAGGTGACACGTATGTGTTTTCTAATTGCACTGCTGTCTTATTAGATCAATATTCTATCGATATTTATCTGCCCAGGTAAAATCAAGAGAGATGTACACGGAAAACCACAAGGGGATCCACCCTCTTGGGACCTCACGGAACTCCTTCGCAATGATGCAGGCAAGAACACATGGCATTTCGCTAAGGAATCTAGAATTCCACACGATAACATTTTCAATCTATCATTTCATCATACATATGATCATCTGTAACTGTATCATATCAGATTAGATTGCCGTACACTGTCGAGATTACATTAATTGCATTCCAAAGGCATACTAATCCTAAATCACACCTTGTCACCAACAGAAGGTGATGGACCAACACAATTTTCGGGCTCTGGATTTAAAATTTATTTGAGTGAAAATGCATATCACATCAGGAAGTAGTGAGAAATGTGCTTTTTTATCTTCAGTGTATCAGAAGCTAAGAGAACATAGATATAAACGTCATTCTAATGACAATTCCTTAATTGTGTTCAATGTACTCGAAGACTTTGCTGATTCACTTCAGAAAATTTCATTTTCTTGTTCTAGTTGTTATTCCTCTCATTTTAACTTTCATAAGGACTTGGCCAACCTGAGGAAATAGTGTATGCTTCAGTCATCTATTAATCTGACTCTCGCCAAACTTGCTTCTGGAGTTTCAGACACAGTGTTGTGGTGGTTTTCATTGCGCTATCGCAAGCATTGAGACCCGAGTTTTGTCACAGCGAGATTCCATTCACCGAGTTCAAACTTTCATTGGATTCGATCCTGTAGATTTTCCTGCTTCTCCCATTTAGTTGATCTCTAGTCTATGGACTAAACCATCTTCTGCAGGCGGCATGTTTATGTCCCACGGTATAGACTGGCAATTAGAACGCCATGTCTGTCAATGAAGGGAGACGGACGATTACCTCCTGATACTGAACCAATCACCAGCCGGCTTACGCGTCCTACCACGATGACCGATTATCATTCTGCGTATTGCCTGAAGGATATTACCTGAATCCTGCGGCTCGTATACTATTATGTTCATCTTTATAGGCAAAACAAGACGAGCTGTTGACGGAGAGCCACGAGGGGATCCACCTCCGATCTTTGACCTAACTCATAATACTGCAGGTAAGGTATGAAAGATTTTGCCTGATTCGTCTGATTTTCATTTCCGTCATTTGATGTTTTGTACACATAACAAAATTTCAATTTCTGGTTCGTATTGATATTCACGTAATGCTTTGTTCATGATACACCGACTTTATTGTGAAAAAGTTATGGTATAAGAGAATTTTTTTATGATATTCTGTTTCGAAGAAAAGTGGATGAAACAAAAATTATTAATTCTGTGTAGTGGAGTGGAGTGGGTAGCGACCGTAGTTATTTTGTTTTTATCATAACGAATGACATTGCCTGCTGAACTTTGACATCATAGCATGCACACCTTCCAGAAACATATGATAAAGCCAAAATGTCGTCAGGACTGTCTAGTCGGGAACATGCCGCTTTGTCACTTTATTCATTATGTTGGCTCTGTTTCTTTCTAATTGTGTTAAACAAATAAGTCACATCGTTTTCGGGAAGTGCTTGACCATATTATATAATTTGAACCCTCTATTCCCCTGATAAAAAAAAAGCAATCGGCAACTGGCAGAAAGATCCGAGCGCGGACAAAAAAAATACAATTATGTCTTTTGGTATCAATATTGTCTGATTTGATACAATGTGTATATTATATTCACCTTTACAGGTAAAATGAAGAGATCTGTACATGGAAAACCACGCGCAGATCCACCTCCATGGCCGGATCTGACAGAAGTCCTCCGTAATGTTGCAGGCAAGAAAACATAGCATTTCTGATATCGAATATTAAATTCTAGTTGTTTGACACTGTGAAATCAATCGAAAACATTTCGTCAACGAACTGATAACACTTCATCCATGGTCATCTAACAGGATGCTATTAGATTACATTGTCGCACACTGTCAAGATTACATTAATTACACTCCAGCTGTATACTCATGCTAAAGTGAACTTGTCATTTAATCAGATCTCTTCACCAATAGAAGGTGCTGGACAGGCTGTTCAGTTTAATCCTATTTCACTAAAAATGCATGTCACATCTGGAATTAGCCATGAATTTGCTTTTCATATGCCTTATATATGAGTCTAAGAGAACATTCTGATGGCAATTCGATAACCCTATCTGGCCTGGGCGAGTTGGGGTGTACCGCAGCCTGTGGGGGGCGGAAAGTGCCCCTATATACTTTTGCTGTGCAAGATGGCCGCCATAATTGTTTTTTCTTCGCAAGAACTGCGCAAAATGACCCCAATATGATAATCTATAACGTCACGGAGTTTCAGCGCTCAATTTTTTGTCATTCGGGAGATAGAGGGAAAAACCAACAAGGGGTGGGGGCGGAATGCTGATACTTTGACATAATAGCGTATCATGTTGAGTCTATAAAGGAACATGTTTCCAGACAAAACTTCATAGAAAAACCGCAATGTCCCCTAGAAAATATAGTTTTGTCCCTTTTCTTCGTTTCTTTGCTTGGCGTCTTTGTAAATGTGTTCAAAAAACATATCACACCAAATTTTCTGAACAATTTCTGCTGGAAACATTTTCAAATAAAACAAATAATAATCGACTCGAAAAATCGACCAAACCACATTTTATAGATACGACGTACTTTTGACGTCATTTAGACTGTCATCTTAGATTACATGTAGTTGTCACATTCTGACCCGATAATAGTTTTAGCCCTAAATGTCACATCACATTTTCTGCACATTGTCTAATCAGAAAACCATTCCTCAACTGCCATATAGGTCCCACCACCGACAACATATGACTCATATGTTTTTTCTAGTTTCATTATTATTTGATTTCATACGATGTGTGGATTATATTCATCTTCACAGGTAAAGCCAAGAGAGCTGTACACGGCAAGCCACGAGGGGATCCACCTCCTTGGGACATCAAAGAACCGCTCCACAATGATGCAGGCAAGAAAACATGGCTTTCTGATATTGAATCTTGAATTTCACGCGATAAAATTGTCAAACGATCATTTCTTCGATGAGGTGATGAATGCATCATCCATATGGTCATCTGTAAGGAGATCAGATTAGACTATCGCACACAGTCAAGATTAAATTAAGTGCACTCAATTAAGGGATCGTTTCCATTAATCGTTTTTTCTTCAGTCGCGATTTTTCTTCAATTTTCTCGATTGAAAAACGATCAGTCGCGAAT
>JAVTVY010016362.1:0-59486 GCA_036873755.1 Hanleya hanleyi
CGAATCTTTGCGTCTTGGCCTTCAGGTTGTAAAGGCGCTTCTGCCGCCTCAGGGCCTTCCCACTATTTTCCCTCGCATCCTCGTGGACGTCGACTAAGTGGTCACGAAGGTCCGCGACCCACGGCACGGGCTCCGTTCTCTCACTCGGGGGAGCCCCAACTGTCAGGTGAGCTGGTAGCGTCACCTCCCGGCCAAACGTCATCATGTTTGGCGTATACCCCTTAGTCTCGTGTGCGGCCGCACGGTACGCCATCAGGGTTAGTGGAATATACACATCCCAATCGTCGGGGTGGCGGGCGGCACTAGCATGAAGCATCTGACCCAGAGTCCTGTTGAACCTCTCAACCTGCCCGTTAGACTGCGGATGGTACGCCGTCGTCTGCGTCTCTCTTCATGCCGAGGATCCGGCACATCCCCTCGAACACTTTGCTCTCAAAGTTCCGCCCCTGGTCCGAGTGTATCAGGGAGGGGACACCGAACCGGCTAACGTACAAGTCAATCACAGCCTGGGCCACCGTCTCCGCTTCTTGGTCCGGAAGTGCAACAGCCTCCACCCACTTCGTGAAATAGTCACAGATAACCACAATATGCAGATTTCCTCGCGTCGTCAGGGAGAGAGGACCCATCAAGTCCACGGCGATACGTTCTCCGGGGCATCCCGTCATCATCCCGCGGTGCTGTCCTCGGGGTTTCTTCCCGGCCTGCTTCCTCCGACTGCACGTGTCGCAGCTCCGGCACCACTGTCGCACGTCACGCTGCAGGCCAACCCAGGCGTACGCTTGTCGCATCTTCCTCAACGTCTTGAACACCCCCAGGTGTCCTCCAGTCGGGCTGTCATGACATTCCTTAAGTATCCTCTTTTGAAGGGCCCTCGGGACCACCAGTAACTTGGCCTTCTCCCGGCCTCGCACGTCATGCCAACGTCGCACCAGGAGGTCTCCTTCCAGGGCCAAGGCGTCGTAGGCTCCCCACAGCGCTTTTGTTACCCCGCTGTGTTGACAGACTAGGTCCCATCGAGGTCGGGTTCCGGCCTTCACCCATTCAATCACCGGAAGTAGCTCGGGGTCTGCAGCTTGGGCCGCTGCAAAGTCCTCGTTGGGTGGAGATATGGTCACAGCTCGGGCCGCCGCCGTCTCTCCGTCTTCGGTCTTGGAGGAACGACCACACTGCTTGCACGGACGTCTGCTCATCGCGTCAGCATTCTGATGCTTACGGCCTGGTCGGTGGACGATGTCAAATTGATAGGTCGACAGAGCTTGGATCCACCTTGCGAGTTGGCCCTCCGGCTCTTTGAATCTCATGAGCCACCTCAAGGACCCGTGGTCGGTGCGCAGTAGGAACTTCTTCCCGTAGAGGTAGTGCCGCAACGACTTAACGAAGTGGACCACCGCCAGGAGTTCGCGCCTGGTCACGCAGTATGCCTTCTCAGCCTTGGTGAGTACCGTGCTGCCATAGGCCACCACCCTCTCCTGTCCGTCGACCTCTTGGGACAACACGGCTCCGATGCCCCAACCGCTGGCATCCGTGTCCAGGATAAACGGTTTAGACATGTCAGGCATGGCCTGGATGGGCGCCGCTATCATCTTCTCCTTCAGGGTCTCAAATGCGACCTGACAATCGTCGGTCCACACGAAGCTCTTCTCCTTCCGGGTAAGTTGATGCAGGGGCGCTGCCACGGTCGCAAAGTCTTTGACGAACCTCCGATAATAGCTACACAATCCGAGGAAACTCCGTACCTCGGTCTGGGAAACTGGGGTGGGCCAGTCTCTCACAGCCTGGACCTTCTCCGGTTCCGTCTCGATACCGGCGCCGGACACGACGTGTCCCAGGTAGGTGACTTTTCGGGCGCCAATGACACACTTGGAGGGTTTCAACTTAAGCCCATGAAGTTGTAGTCTCTGGAACACCACCTCCAAGTTGGCCAGCATCTCGCTAAACGTCTTCCCGAACACGATGATATCGTCGAGGTAAATGAGGCATGTCTCGTAGTGCAGACCGGCCAATACTGCTTCCATCAGGCGTTCAAAGGTTCCAGGGGCGTTGCACAGCCCGAACGGCCTAACGCGGAACTGGTACAGGCCTTTCCGGGTGGAAAACGCGGACTTGCATCGATCTTCAGGCGCCAATTCGACTTGCCAGTATCCGGACATCAAGTCGAGGGTAGACCACCACTGGGCTCCGTTCAGTGCGTCAAGACTGTCATCGATCCTCGGCAGAGGATATGCGTCTTTCTCTGTGACGTCATTCAGGGCCCGGTAATCGACGCAGAATCGAGATTTACCGTCCTTCTTCTTCACCAGGACGACAGGGGCCGACCACGGTCCCTCGGAGGGCTCGACCACACCTCGTCGTAACATCTCGTCAACCTGCTTTTCGATCTCCCATCGGGCATGAAGGGGCGGTCTTCTAGGTGGAATACGAATCGGGGGTGCACTCCTCGTCTTTATCTGATGCTGCACCCTGGTCGTACGTCCCAGGTCATCGTCATCGGCCGCAAACAAACCAGCGTGTCTATTCAGCATTTGTTCAACTTCCCTCAGCTGGGCTGCACTCAGGCCATCCTTGGACTTCTCCAACGCCGGCCGCATATATGCCGGCAGGGTCGTCGTCCGCGCCCTCGGCTCTGTAGGCTCCTCCGGATCATCACCCAGTGTGGACATACTACCACAGAAGGTACCAGCGTGAATGACTGTGGACTCATCGGAAGCGTTCAGCATACGAATAGGCACACTACCATCAGATGCAACTCGAGAGAGTGTTCTCGCCAGGACTAGGCCGGTCTTCTCCGTAAATGCGAGCTCCCCCTCTACTAGTCCAATTTCCCCCGGCGGTGCGTCTTCCACCCTGGCCGGGGCAAGCATCTGGGTTCTAGGCGGTATGGTGATGGTCTCAGCCAGGGCCAAACGATAACAATCGAAACTTCCTACAACCTCGCATTGCAGGTACTTGCCTCCCAGCTTCAATCGATGGCCTCTTGCGTCAAGTATACAGCCGTGGCGATACAGGAAGTCGTACCCCAAGATGGCGTCGATGGACAAATCTCCCACAACCAGCGTGTGCTTCCACACCGTCCCCCGGATCGATATCCTGAAGTCTCCCTCTCCGAGTAAAGGCATATGGGAACCGTCAGCTACCTTGATGGACTGGTACCGGGAGTCTCGAAGGACTGGTTTCACATCTGGGTCAAGCTGTTCCCATATCCGGCGGCTGATCAAGGAGATAGATGCCCCGGAGTCCACACAACACATCACTTTCACCGGCCCGATGGACGCGGGTAGGTATATCCCTGCTTCTCCCTGATTATGAAGCGCAGGCTTGGGTCCCTGGGGCTTTGGTGGATTCCCGGACCCGGACGGTCGTCTCGGGGGCGGGGAGGGTGAACGTCTAGGGCAGGCCGCCCTAAAATTGCCGTCTTCTCCGCACCTCCAACATCCCCGTCGTGGTTGTCGTCCCGCCCTCTGCCCCCGCCTTGAACTTGAGCGTCCCCGTCCCGGGAAGCGCCTCGTCAATTCTTCCATCAGGGTAGCAATCTCTGCTCGAAGTCGGGCCTGCGCGTCCTCATCATCCTCAGGAACGTCAGCCGGGATGTCTTCTCCTGCAGCGGCTCTTGCCGTGGGTTCGGGACGTCGACGCTGGGCGTCTTGGAAGGCCTCTACTTCCACTGCTGCATGTACAGGGAGTAGTCCACAGTTTCGGATTATTGGTCCCCCTCAAAAATTTTAATACAGCAGACCGTCCGGGTCTGACCACATGATAATTATCCTTCCCTTCTTGGTAAACAGAATTTATAGTACCAAGCTTCTGGGTACTACCATTCCTTCAAAATGACATATGCGGATGGGTGGCTCGGTTGAGCTATATGGCGAGTCGGGCCGCGAAGTCAACCTTCGTCGGCCTCAGTTTCGTACGTTTTTCAGGTGTTTAAAAATAGGGTTATGTTACATATGGAATATGTGACAAAAAACGGAATGGTCGACCCCCTATTTTGAATAGCTTTTCTATCCCGCCTCGAGACGGGGAACACTGAGACGAAGTCTCATTGAAATCGATTGTCAGGATTTTTCCAGGAAATGAACGAAATATGGCGTATTTTGGGTCATTTTAATAGATTTTCCAGAAAATATGGAGTACGTTCCGAGGGAAGAAAATTTATCCCGTGTTGAATTTGCATAACTGGCTTGTATGCTGAATTCAAGGTATGAGCATTCCCATGAAGAAAATATATACTTTTATAGGGGTTTTCTGGATGGTTTGGCAACTCAGAAAGACGGAAGGGCTATACCAAGGGTCTATTTCCAGCAATGAGGGGTCTACTGTGGACTGCACCTTATATGCAATACCTTATATAAAGTAAAAATATACTATGAGGTATGATACGCTCTGCTGACTTCTAATAAACCATTTGCCTTGTCATTTGCCTTGTCATTTTCGATCAAATTTTATACCATTTTAATGTACGCGTTCAGATCTTTCGAATGTCGGGCAGAATATTTAGAAATTTTCAAGTGTAACATAGAACAACTACGCCGATAACATATGTTGCCAAGCAGGACTATGCAGATTTATCTCCCATTGGACGGAGCGACTATGGCATCTAAAATGCATTATCTCGGACACCAACACCAATTTAAATACTCAACATGATATTTCCCAACGTGAAACTCGTCGACAATATTAAATACTGTGAATACGTAACAATTATTTGCGTCTTGGGAATTATTTTTGAAGATTCTGAGAGAATTTTCGGTATTTACCAGAGGGAGGAAGGTATAAATTTTACATCAATTTGACCATAATTCGAGTTATTTTTACATATTCCGTGCCTATCTGATATGATTTAGAAGCTAGAAAGGGAGATTATAATTCGGACAATTGCTGCGCACCCATCGTTATGGCTATTACGATCATATTTGAGGTTTTATCTCGATATGTCGATTTCAGATGATAAAAGCCACCAAAACTAAGATGGGGTAGGGGGGAAAGGGGAGGAACGGATATCCAACGAAAATGCCCTTATATGGCAAGTGTGATATACTAGTGTACTCGTATACTCTCGCAGATTATTATGCGACAGCAACACTTTTTCCATAAAATACACCTTAATCATATAGGAAGTAGTCCATAGTTTCGGATTATTGGTCCCCCCTCAAAAATTTTAATACAGCAGAGCTCCCGGGTCTGACCACATGATAATTATCCTTCCCTTTTTGGTAACCAGTATTTACAGTACCAAACTTCTGAGTAGTACCATTCCTTCAAAATGACACATGCGGATGGGTGGCTCGGTTGAGCTATATGGCGAGTCGGGTCGCGAAGTCAACCTTCGTCAGCCTCAGTTTCGTACGTTTTTTCAGCTGTTATGTTACATATGGAATATGTGACAAAAAACGGCCTGGTCGACCCCGTATTTTGAATAGCTTTTTGATCTCGCCTCGAGACGGGGAACACTGAGAAGAAATCTTATTGAAATCGATTGTCAAGATTTTTCCAGGAAATGAACGAAATATGGCGTATTTTGGGTCATTTTAATAGATTTTCCAGAAAATATGGAGTACGTTCCGAGGGAAGAAAATTTATCCCGGGTTGAATTTGCATAACTGGCTTGTATGCTGAATTAATGGTATGAGCATTCCCATGAAGAAAATATATACTTTTATATGGGTTTTCTGGATGGTTTGGCATCTCAGAAAGACGGAAGGGCTATACCAAGGGTCTATTTCCAGCAACGAGGGGTCTACTGTGGACTGCACCCTACAGCCTCGTCTAGGGACTTCGGGCGGCACTGCCAGACTTTGAACCGTAAGTCTTCTTCAATTGCCTCAAAGAATTGGTCACGGGCCAGGGTGTCTTGGACCTCATCACCGGCGTCGGGGTAGGCCATCTGGCTGAGTCTCACCAGAGCTTGGCCCAGTTCGGGTAGATCTTCTCCCCTCAGTCGTCGCCTTGACTTCAGCTTGGACTTATACAGCTCTGTTTGGTTAGGCGGAGCGAAGCGTCTCTCCAAGGCATCACGTAGGCAGATGAAATTTGCTTCCCCTGGTTTCATCTTCAGACTAGAGAGAACCTGTTGTGCTGGCCCCCGCAGGGATACGGCCAAGTGCTGTCCCTTCTCTTCCATCGTCCACTGGTTTAAGGCTGCGCAATATTCAAAATGTACCAGGTGATCTCTCCAGGGCGTACTTCCATCGTAGGTCGAAGCCTTAACCAACGTCTTACGGGAAACAGGGATGGTCGTGACTGTGGCTCCCCCACTGGTATCAGCCGCTGAATGGTGCCCTTCTGCGACCCGGTTGCGACCCTCTGCGACCCGGTCGCAGCCCTCTGCGACCCGGTCGCCAGCTTCTGCGACCCGGTCGCAAATCGTCTGTTCCCGTACAGGCTGGTCTATGGGGGTTCTGGTAGTACCCTCTTCGACCCTGGGCGTGGACGTGTGCGCTGGGGCTCCCATCGTCGTCTGATTGAAGGTCGCCCGCATCGTCTGCATCTCTGCCTGTAAGCTTTTGAGGCCCTCTAGTAGCACTCGGATCGTCGACGAAGTCTCAGTCTCGACGATGGCGGGTGTTGACAGCTCGGACGGTGCTTCTACCGGCCTTAAAGTGGCTGGAACAGGTATCCTCGATAGCCCTCTCCCCTGTAGGATAGCCCGTAGACCCGCTATGCCCGGACGTCTCGGTGTTGCTAGGGAACTCATGGGTAATGGCGTTGTCGGGACGTCGTTGTCGGTCGTCTCTAGTAGTCGGTTGTTCTCTTCTGTTGTAGATCAGGCCAGATCCCACCGCTGCCACCAGTTTTCTCCGTGTAACGTGTACGAGCAGGACCAGTCGTGGTGTTTACGAGAAAACGAATCAATAACCGGGATTGCCCACTGGCATTCCGGCCGTCACCGTCGTTAACCCCTTCACTAGTAGAGATCCGGGGCTCGAAGAGATGATCACAACCCTATAAGGATGACTGACGCTCATGTAAAGGTCTATTATGGTATATTCTGCACAAATAGTATACGCGGTTACAAATAATAGCGTAGAACCGCGTGGCTTGGACAGAATGTCTAAGGAGATGTACCGTTATAATATTTACATATATGTACAGACACTAGGAGAGTGTATGCAAATAAACTTGACGTATATATACACGTGATATGAGTGGGGGTGTGCATATAAAGTTAACGGATACGTACCCTTGGTGTGTGCATATAAGGTTAACGGATACGTACACTTGGTGTGTGCACATAGAGTTAACGGATACGTATCCCTGGTGTATATGTGGATAATAGAAGAGAATGTGTGCAGTTTAAGCTTGATGTTATATGCAATAATATATATATGAGAGTGTATGCATATAACTTTATAGTTAATATAGTGCTTTATGTCTATGCGCGATAAGGGCGGCCTGGCTGCTGGCCCTTCTCTTCTGGGGATAAGGGCGGCCTGGCTGCTGGCCCTTCTCTTCCTCCGTCGTTGGAACGCTACGGGTGTAACGCTCTCTCCAGATATGGCACCCAGTCGCTGAAACGTCACGGCCCGTTGGAACGTTACGGCGGTAACGTTCTCCCCAATATATATATACCCTCAGGCGTTGGAACGTCACGGCAGTGACGCTCTCTCCAGATATGGCCCCAAGTCGCTGAAACGTCACGGCCCGTTGGAACGTTACGCGGTAACGCTCTCTCCAGATACGACACCCAGTCTTTGGAATGTCACGGCAGTGACGCTCTCTCCAGAGACGTGCCAACCCGGCGTGTTCTTCACCCCCAGTCGTCGGAGCCTGACCCTAACTTGTCAGCTCACCAGTCTGCTTCCCGCACAGGTAAGTATAGCCCGGCGTCTCAACCCTTACGGCTGAATCAGCCGTTCTAGCGTGATGATCTGTGCTCGCCTAGCTGACAGGAATCAGCCGTTCTAGCGTGATGATCTGTGCTCGCCTAGCTGACAGGAATCAGCCGTTCTAGCGTGATGATCTGTGCTCGCCTAGCTGACAGGAATCAGCCGTTCTAGCGTGATGATCTGTTCTCGCCTAGCTGACAGGAATCAGCCGTTCTTGCGTGATGATCTGTGCTCGCCTAGCTGACAGGAATCAGCCGTTCTTGCGTGATGATCTGTGTTCGCCTAGCTGACAGGAATCAGCCGTTCTAGCGTGATGATCTCTGCTCGCCTAGCTGACAGGAATCAGCCGTTCTTGCGTGATGATCTGTGCTCGCCTAGCTGACAGGAATCAGCCGTTCCTGCGTGATGATCTGTGCTCGCCTAGCTGACAGGAATCAGCCGTTCTTGCGTGATGATCTGTGCTCGCCTAGCTGACAGGAATCAGCCGTTCTTGCGTGATGATCTGTGCTCGCCTAGCTGACAGGAATCAGCCGTTCTAGCGTGATGATCTGTGCTCCCCTAGCTGGCAGGAATCAGCCATTCTAGCGTGATGATCTGTGCTCGCTTAGCTGGCAGGAATCAGCCGTTCTAGCGTGATGATCTGTGGAATATAGTCAAGATTATTCAAATGTCGGAAGTACATGTACTGATACAAATGATAAGCTGAATTGATAGATGGTATTCGTTAACTGGTTATCCAGGACTATTCTCTTAAACTGTACAGATATAGTAGAGTAAATACAAATATCATCTATATTTTATGCACAAGATTTCTTGCAATACGTCCAACCAACAAAAGCCAAGATCAAATATCTCGATACCGAAGAGCGAGATTCAACAAGTTAATTTTCAATAGTGTAATAACATTCGCTCTACGTTTTGGTAAATATTACTAATCATATTGGACAATACTCTTTGTGATAATAAGCACATTTCATCTGAACCAGCCTCGTTTAGTGGATGGTTATAAAGATCCTCAAGTGCACAAAGAGGAATGATTAAAATGTCAGGTCATATTATTGTTAATGCCCACTACAGTCATGTTAGGGTCACATCCAATCGATCAAGACGGTTAACGGGTAAAACCGATAAATATCTCGTCTCGTAGGGTCCAGGTTGATCTTTATCGATTGTTGTCTCGGTTTGCTCCCGGTTTTCTCTCGAAGCACAAGACCATCTCAATCCCCCTCGAATCAATTCGACTTGCTTCGAGAATGTAATCGAGATGCCTTCAAATGAACGTTCGAACCATTCGGAATGCGTATGCTCATCATAAATATACATTTCTGCGGCGAGAGTAATCTCGGCCAATACATATGCAGTGAAACACGGATAATAGATTAAACATGAAGCATTTAATATTATTTTGTTATTTCGCCCAGAGATCTGTAGTCGCATATACTTGCTTTGACAGCGCGATTTCTCTATTTGTTATCTTAATTGAAATAGATATTTGATAGAATCTTGAGTTGTAGCACCACGTTCGTCAGCGATTTTCCAGGTATCCTAATATACAGTGGCTTTGAAGGCCACAGGTGGGGCTGGTAATTTACTGGAAATCGACTGATAGTAAAATTATATGTGATCGTTAGTCTAAAGCGAGATTGTACTCTGAATTGGGCGATAATTACTTTTATTAAACATGTTATTTCGTAAAATTTCTCAACAGATGGTATCAACAAAAAATAATGGAATGCGAGTATATTATCAAGCCCGCCAAAGGTATTGTTTCAGTTTTTTTTCTTTCAAAAATCATTTCATATGTATATATGCTCAGTGGCGGGTTATACGCCATACCAAATATCATTTCTCCATTATAAAAGCCAGTTGCGCACATTGCCACACCGAGAGAGAAGGTTGGTCATCACAGGGACAATCCACCGGTGTAATACCTATGGGCCGTCATTGCTCAGTAGGTAGAGCATCGGCGCGATAAGCCGGGGTCGTGGGTTCGAATCCCGCTGACGACCAATTTATTCTTTCTCTCTCAAAAATCATTTCATATTTTCTTTCAAAGAAATTAGCCGCTGTTGTTTCAAGCCAAAGATTTTTCAGACCGACTGTAGTGTGCATTATCAACACCTCTAGTTCCGATTGTCAGTATTTTTGCTACCTCTTCCACCCAAGCTTATATCAGAAAAGAAACTGTGTTGATATAATCTCTTTATTTGAATTAGATCACAAGATAGTAATTTTCTGCATTGAATAATACCAAATTATAAAACAAATTATAAACACAGGTTAATACACCGGTCAAACATTTAACAGAACCTTCATTTTTCGGTTGAAACGATCCATGTTTGGTTCAAAATAATTTTACAGAAAGAATAATTAAGGCATGCTTCCATATCATGAATATTCAGGTCCTATCAAGTTGATGTGTCATTTCTTCCGCGTTCGATAAAATCAATTAACGATGTGAAATGAGAACATTCAATTATATATTTATAATTTATATAGATAAATGAAATGCATAGGAGAAATCATGACATGAATATATCGAATAAACGTTAAAAGCATGGAAAAAAACAAAATATGCGTATATGACGTGCGCCCGAAAATATGATACCCACCCAACACTCTGATCGCCTAAGAAGCATGACACGGTAACAAAACACAGACATATAGAAACCGGCACCCACTTCGAGATTACCGATTAATGTAATACCTATCTCGAAAACCGGGAGCTTTCGATCGAGATAGAACCGGAAGCAAACCGGGGGACGTCGCCAGGGGTCCCGGTTCTGCCCTCCCGGTTTCAGCTGAGAAATTTCTCGATCCATCTAGAAGGCATCGAGAAAGTGCCTCGATTAATTGGAGGCGACCCCTAATATAATCCGTTGAACCTACACTTGTCTGAATCTCTGACGAATTACCTTTCCATTTAATTAAGTTTAATACAGCCCTGCAACTTAACGTTCGACACAACGAAATCATTTCGATTGTATTAAACCAGATATTACTCCTAACGTGACTACGTCAGACTTCTCAGTCGCAGGGATCACAGCATGGAGAATTATGAGGATGCTTTTAAAATATTGAATGATAAACATTAATATACTCCGTGTATAGGTATGGTATGGCCTATGGTATCTTACACATTCAATGTTTTAGAGGCCTAATGTGGATAAATATACAAAGTTAACCACCTGTTGTTTAAGAAAGATGACTCTCCAGAGCAAATAAATCCTGTCGTCACAACCCATATCGTGCAATATCCCCATAATATTTACTCCAGTCGAATGTTGAAATCAGAATTATCACCTCGGTCTTCATCAATAGGTTTCAACATCACGCGATCAAACACGATCAGAATTTATGTAGAACTACGCCATGAGCCGATTAAAAAAATCACAGAAAACGTCTTATTGCTTCTCACACCGCTATCTCTCAACACTTCCATTTTCCATAGCATTATCTGTTCTCCTACTCGTATTTCCTTTTTAACTGTTAGATTTGCATGTAAGTGTTTGAAACCGATCTATTATCTTGGAACCACAGCGCTCCTTTCGCACACCGTTAAAACCGTGTGGGTTTGAAGGGACAATGATCTGTTCTCAAATTATTAAACCGGAGAGTCTCAGTCACACCTTCCCCGTATTGACCACGGTTTACCCAGGTTCTCCCCGGTTCTCCCCGGTTGTCAAATCGGGGCGAACCGGGGCCATTTTGGCGGGAAAACAGTAGTCCACGGTTTGACTACGGTGCCACTACGGTTTGTCACGGTGTACTACGGTGTAGCCACGGTGTAGCCAAGGCAGATGCCGGTACTACTACGGTTATTACCACGGTTTACGACGGTTTACCACGGTAGGCTACGGTGCATCCCGGTACCACTACGGTATCACCACGGCTTATCAAGGTTTGACTACGGTTTGCCACGGTTTCACTGCGGTTCGCCACGGTGGCGATACGGTCTTCCCCGGTGGCGCTACGATCGTCCCCGGTGTCGCCACGGTTCTCAACGGTTCGTCACGTGACGGCCCCCGGTGGGATATATTAGGGCAGATTTTCTGACTGTGGGTCAGTTCGCCACTGACATCGCTAGTGACCGAGTAGCCCTGCACACTCTCAACAACTACATTGAAAAACTTCAACAACTAGAAGGATGCCTCGAAAGAAGACCGCTGCCTCCAGGATGACTGGTCGCAAGAAGAAGCAGGTCCAGTCAAGCCCTCCCCTTACAGATGAAGAAGATGGAGGATCTCCAGCAGTTTCACCTCGTCCCACTACTCCACCATCCGAGGATCTGTCAGCTCCCCTAGCCAAGAAGAAGAGGTCGGCAGGCATAGTTTTGACTGATGACCAGGAGATTGAGCTGGCCGACTGGTTAATAGAGTACCCTCTACTCTACTCCAAGGGGATGAAGGAGTACCGAGACACCCACAAGAAGAACAGGATCTGGGAGGCCAAGCCCAAGGAGTTAGACGTGGACGTGTCAGGGCTCAAGACCTGGTACGAGTCAATCAGGACGAGGATCGGGAAGCTGACCACCACCAAGTCCGGTTCAGCCACCAAGGAACCCACCGAGCGTGACCAGTTCCTCCTTGACAAGTTCAGGTTTCTCAAGGTTAGAATAAACTAATTATTTTCTCCATCACTTCTCAGGTTAAACGGCTTCAGTTTGACTCTGGAAAACTGACCTCTCGATATCTTAGTATAAGACTACACACTGCTGTGATTTATTACCACACACGACTCTTCACGTGAGACGTATCAAACGACACTGATGTCCATCAAACTTTCTAAAACGGAAACTGTGCCCTGGGTCGAGCACGTTTCGATCTTACGGGCTGGTCACGTGGTCAGCGTTGCTGACTTGTGTCCAGTACAGAACACAGGGTCACCACTGTCACAAATTTTTCATGAATATACTGGAACATCCTAAGTATGCGGAACCCATGAACAGTTAGCCATAATATTATCCAATGGTAGGGCAACCAAGTTTATATTAAGGGATAATCTAACCACGAACATCCTGTGATTTGGCAAGTGACGTCATTTACTTTATTTTAACCTCAAGGAGCACATTGCTCGGGTGCCCAGCAGACAGGCAGTGAGCTATCTTTCCAAGATAGGTCAGAGTGTTAGACAGACCCAAGGCCCTGATTCTGGACCAGAGATGGAGGAGGAGGAGACTGAGGAGCCCCAAGCCAGCACCTCTAGGCCACAGCCCAGCCCAGCACAGCCCAGGACCTCTCAGCCACAAGCTCCACCCAAGCCCAGGAAGACTGCCGATAGGAAGCTTGACCGGGAGGCTGAACAGCTGCTCTCAACCCTAACAGACCAGCAGAAACAGACGGCCCAGCTCCAGACCCACATCTCTGGGATGCTTCAGAAGGAGCCCACATCAGCCCGTGCCGCCTGGGGAAGCTGGTTTGGCTCCATGTCGGAGTCAATCCATGATAGTCTGATGCCCAGGTTCTATACCGAGTCCTTCAGCCTGGTGATGGGATTGGTGACCGAATCCAGGCAACTCCAGCAGGGTCACCAGCACCAGTTCCAACAGCCACAGCCACGGCATTTCCGCCAGCCACAGCAACAACAGCAACAACAGCCATCCCAGCAGGACGTTGGACAACAGCCTGTCTGCTCCCAGCAGTTTCACCAGAGGCAGCAGGCACACTTAGACTACTGGCAGTCAGCGCCAGCAGCAGCAGCAGTCCCAGCAGCCAACAGCCACAGTCACCAGCCAGCAGCCTCCCAGCTGCAGTCCGGACGTGATGACGTGGAACACCATAACACCAACGGCAGGGCCGCCATTATCCAGACCAGACAGCACACCCAACATCGCCTTCAACTACAGTTTGTCAGACCTGTCCTTCACTGGTATAGCCGGCCTGACACCAGACGCACAACCACCAGCAGTACGTGGTTCCATGGACACTCCTCTTGACCCCAAGCAGTGAACTATGAACTGTGAACTCTGAACTTTGACCTGAACTGTTACCTGTGTGAATAAAATCAGGTTATGTGTTAAATGCAAAAATGAGTTCTAATGAGTTCTTATGAGTGCAAGATGAGAGATAGAAAATAACTAATAAATAATAAATCATAAGTAATGAATGATTTAATATCATGAAAGAAAATAAAATGAACAAGTATATTTCAAAAATCATTTTGAATAATGATTTTACTTATGAACATGATTCAAATATTATAGCGAACGCAACAACACAAACAAATTTTAAAGTAATTTTCAATAATTATTATTGATGCAAATTACTGCACGTGACTACACATATATATACATACCAAAAAGCGCAAATTCAATAGTGAATGCAATAGTGGTTATTAAATTAATTAAATTAATGCTGGTCAATTACTGTCAATTTCAATGATAAATATGTACACGTCCATACTGACAGATCTATTGATCTATTAATTTGGACTATGTATGTATGTATGTATGTTTGTGTTTTTATACGTTCATTAATAAGCTATTAGAATTTTTAAGAAGTTATATTAATAATTTGCAAATTAATTTGAAATTTACTTGTTCACATTTCAAATCATGTCCATTTGCCAGGGCACGGCTCCTGCAGGTGAGTTATAGTACGCACTGAGATACAGTCTTTGATTTTTTGCTGCTCTAGTCAGTCTGTTCCCACCAATGTTGGCACCTGCATCGAGAAGAGCCTGATCATCTCTCCAGACTCCTGGAATCACGTTATGTTGCTGGTCTTCCTGATCCACCTCAGCATTCTGTTGAGCGGGGTATCTAATTCTCATCAGATTGTGCAGGCATATGCATGCCAACACTACAGCTGTAACAGTCTCAGGGTGTTGCCTCATGGTTGTCAACAGGCACTGGAACCTGTGTGCTAGGATCCCGAAGGCGTTCTCAACTATTCTGCGAGCCCTGGAGAGACGATAGTTGAAGATCCTCTCATCATCAGTGAGTAGCCGTTTGGAGAATGGTTTCATGAGCCAGGTCCTCAGGGCGAAGGCGTCAACACCAGCTACGAAGTAGGGAGTGTCTCGATCATCACCTGGTAGTGGATCTGGAGGGGGGAGTCCTATGGTACCTTCTTCTATGGCCTCCTTCATTTCAGAGTTATTGAATACCTGGGCATCGCCGGAACATCCATTGGCACCAACGTCTACCCAGGTGAATTTGTAGTCTGCATCCACCAGAGCCATCAGCATGATTGAATGGAAACTCTTGTAGTTGTAGTAGAGTGACCCCCCTTTCTTTGGGCACCTAATGGCGACGTGTTTGCCGTCCAGAGCACCGATACAATGACGGAACTGCCATCTCTGCCCGAATGTCTCAGCTATAGTTTTCCATTGTTGTGGGGTGGTGGGACAGTCTATCACTTGTTCAGCATACTCAGCTATGATGGCTTCACACACTTGACGAATCAAGAGTGAGATGGTGTTGTGAGGTACCCGGAAACCATACATGAGGGAGTGGTGTTATCACCTGAGGCTAGGTACCTCAGTGTTATGGCCAAATTCAACCCAGGTTCTAGAGACTTGCGATAGAATGTATCTTGCTTGGTGAGTCTGTTCTCCAGCCTCAGGAGAAGTTCTTGAAACATCTCTGGATCCATACGTAAAAAGTTCTTGAAGGAGCTCACATCTTCAACACGCAATTCATCCATCAGACGTGTGTACTGCTCTAGAGCCAGTCGCCTCTCGAGCCAAGGCCGCACCCACACAGTTCTCCGTCTTCTGACCCTCCCTCTTACTCTTCTTTGGTGCTGCATAACTTGGAGCATCACCATGTTGTTTGCAGCCTGCTGCCTGTTCAACTGTAGCTGCCAGTTTATCAGCTGAAGTCTGTTTCTGTGGTTGTTGACGACCAGATCCATGATGTGACTCCTTGCAAGACTGTTGTACTGAATGACTTGGACCTGACTTTGTCCAATATTTATAGCTCCTGGACGGGGAACCGTGAACAACCGTCAGCAACCTTGTCCCTGCCGTGACAAACCGTCGCAACACCGTACAACAACCGTAGTGCAACCGTGGCACACCTTGAACACCGTGGTGCCACCCTGAACAACCGTAGATCACCGTGGTGTCACCATGGCGGCACCGTAGTAGAACCGGCACTTACCGTGGTAAACCGTACCAGAGTCCCCGGTGACCGTAGTGACACCGTAGTACTACCGTGAGTTACCGTAGCACTGCCGTGAGTTACCGTAGGGCTGCCGTGACAAACCGTGGCTCCAGAAGACCACGGTTTGTCACGGCACCCCTACGGTAACTCACGGCAGTGCTACGGTCGTCCCCGGTGATGCTACGGTGCCACCACGGATTGCTCTTTTGGCACGGTTTGCCACGGTTCGCCCCGGTAGTTTTGAACATTTCAAAACCACCGTAGCGACCTTCGGTTCAACACGATTCGCCCCGGATCACCCCGGATCACCCCGATTTCACTACGGTCTCGCCACGGATACCCACGGTTGGCCCCGGTTTGCTCGCCGTAGCGCCACCGGGGCCAAAAACCGGGAAGGTGTGACTGGGGCTTAAGCGCTGGTGCCAAAAAGACGCTATATACAGATGACTACACGTCTGGGGATCCATATCAAAACCGCGATATACCCTGGAACAGGGCGTCATTGTTCTCGCTGACAACCATTGAAAACATCTAAATAATCTTACAAAACTGCTGGGAAAGCAATCACATGGATGTATAGAGAAGATAAAGTTTACGTTATAGCCACAGTTATTTAATCGAATATTCCTGCTTGCACATAATGATCAATTTATTATGGGTTGCCTGCTTTCTGCAGGGTACTGGGACGGCAGAATCTTCACTTCAGTGGTCGATCACTTCAGTGGTCGAGCAAACGATCACCTCTTTCTTCAAATGTTCCCATAGGTTACGGTAGTTTTACAGATGCCTATACATATCATATGCTCATTATTCTGAATGTTGCTCTCCGGAAATGGATAGTCTATACTATATCGAAACTGTAATTTCTCTCTCAACATCGCTTATATTTGTGCTTATGAGCACTCGACTGACGGTGGATTGTTCTCCGGTGTTTAAAGCAATCTAGGATTTCTGAAAGTTTTGTCGCTTAACCGCTCTGTACCTTATTCGTACATCATAGAAGAAACTTTGAACGATGTCCTATCATTGACATACAAAAACAAAAATGTTCTAGACTAATATTTCTAGCATATTACCTCTTGTTGCTTCCTCGTTTACGCTCAGCATTAAAAGGATAGAACAAGGACTGGTTCGCTCGATGTCAGTATAATGTGACTGAGTGGGGTGTCATGTCTGCCTACGGCATGATATTTCGGTGGGACAGCACTATAAAATGGCAGCATTAGATCTGCTCTGTTACAAGTAGCGCATTTCGCCCGCTTCCCACCTATTTATTTCTGTTATCCCATCAGGTGGAGTGATGAAACTTTCGATATTTTCCTCAAAACCTACAAAATATGATAGAGAATAATAGTTTTGAAAAAAAAAAAATACCCTTATGCCGTTTTACAAAAAAATGGACTCTGAATTTCGAGAACACGACATTGTGAGGACACGGACCTCATAGCCGCCATTGTGAATGTTCTCGTGATCTTTTGGACCTAGGATGATGCCAATAGTCTCTAAATGACGCCCATAATATCCGCGGAAAAGTTGGAAAGTTTCAGCTCTCTTATTCTTTTCGTTCAGGGGCTGCAGTGAGAACCTGGGTACGGATGGGCGGATGATGCCCCAGGCCAGATTGATTTAAAGTAATGTCCCCCACAAGGGTTCAATGTAACAATTGTCTAAAGGTTTATAATGTACTACGACAAATTTTTTTCTCCAAGAAAGATTAAATTGATGAAAAAAACATCAATGTCTCATTTTGTTACCATGTTTGCCTCCTTGACTTGAGGCCCTCTCATGATTGTCCGTCACACTTATCCAGCATGAACATCGCGGAGGTTATGTGTGTGAGCGTGCAGGAATATCACTTTCAGATTATATTTGCTAATTTGTTTCTCTTTCACCCTCTTGCCTTGTTTCAGTCAGTTCAACATAAACAAGCTGAAAACAGTTCATCGGAGAAATTTGAAATTTAACTGCCGTTTTTGTTCAGAAATTGATGAAATAAATAACAATGGTAAAAGGAGTTGTGTCTTACTTACTGAAATATGAATGTTTGAAATTTGACCTTCCCATTCCATCCAGTGTTTATAGATTGAAAAAACAAGGACAAAAAATGATTCCACAGGAAAGCTTCCCTTGGCACCTCACATTCATATCACCCGAGAATACGGGGAATTCTCGGACCTAGCCTTGGTATCTCAGCCGCGCTTTTATTGCAGATATTCATGTAGAGAATATGAAGTATCCATACTGCCCTTGGTACCGGCTTAAGCGGAATTAAAACCATCGATCTCAAGGTGAGTATAGTCAAAACAAAAGATGCTTTCAAATCTGTGCATATTAATCATGTACATCCTTATCATAATACAAAGATAATATCGGGTGTATGAAAGCCCGCTCAGTGGGACTGTACTTATGTACCCGTAGATGGGCATCGAAAGGTCATCGTCAATATCTTATCACATTTCGTCAAGCCCTTACCCGTCCATCTTACAAGGCACTATTCTGATGTAACGTAAATTTACGTTTGTCTTTATGACGTTGATATCTTTCATTTAAAATGCGGAATATGTCACATTCAACGGATCTACAGTCCGTCATAACCAAGATCAATATTTAATAAATATCATCGACTGCAGTATGATCACCAGGCAACAAAAGGTTGTCTCGCGCAAATTGTCACAGTTTATGGAAATTAGAAGCCAACAATTAAAGTCAATATATATGAAAGATATTGAACTTTTGGCATACCACGACAGAATTTTCTATTTACTGAACGCTTTGTATTTATATGCTGTTATTGGTTAAAGAAGATTTGTCTCTTACACCCACGTGATATTGCACAAAGGGAGCTTTCTTCGTGGATAATAGTTATATTTATGGCGATAGCCGACAATTAGTTGATAAAATTGCCCATGTAATCAAAATTCACGATTATAACATATAAAATAGTTCTTTACCTGCATTGGATAGATTTGTTTCCGTCGGATATGTTGTAACCGGTATTTGCGTTACTTGTTTAGGGTAAAGAGAGATTATTTACTAAACTGTAGACCTGGAAATCTGTGAACAAATACATATAGATGGCAATTTTTTTTTTTTGCGCTCTTTTGTATGTCATGTTAGCGATATCATACAATGGCGACGATACCATGTGAACATTTGACAAGAAGTCCTGAACCCACGGATAGTTATATATTTTTTCCTCCAAAATGATTTTTCTCGCCAATGTCATTTCGCTGGGACATTTTGTTTATATCACTTCGTGCCATCTAGGTGAACACCAGTAAGAATTCAATCCATGCTCTTTTTTATTGACCGACAAATGCACGGCAGTCTACCATTCCTGATTTGGATAGGAAAATTCGTGCTAATTTAAAGATAGGACATTGCGTTATCTTTATGGTCGCTTCTGCCTTTTAACGAACTTATTGCGGCTATGGAACAGTTCTATTTAAGGATCTATAAATATAATAGCCAACGGATTTCACCAAAAAGTTAGTGTGATTACGTTAGTTTCTCTGGGTGTTCTTGCATTTACAAGGTTACCCCATGTTGAGGCGTTTACTCCATCAGACGTTCACGATACTCATCCATTAACATCAGCTAAGTTGTTTGAGCTGTTCTGTCATCGCAGCTCCCGAGCAGGCGTATCTAATTTCGCTTAAGCCGGTGCTAGGGGCCGTGTGGATATTAGTCTCCACATGAACATCTGCAATAAAAGCGCGGCTGAGATACTAAGGCTACGTCCGGGAATCCACCGTATTCTCGTGTCAGAATGTTAAGTGTCGAGGGATGCTTTCCTGTAGAGTCATATGGCTGCTTTTTAGTCGCCAGACGTCTTCAATTTTTTCCACCTCTTGCATATCACTCTAATTCCTTGGTGATATATGTCTAACGAACGTTAGAATCGATGTCTTTATCTGATTTGTCGTCGCTTCTAAATATGGATTGTTAAATACGAAAACAGGATACAGCCTACCGAGAGAGTACTTAGAATTTATATCTTGCGTTTTACGTCATTGGTCTAATATGAATTTGCAAGATATTGCTTTGAATTGTTTGCCAGATGGGGCTCTTTCTATTGTCGATAATTGGACAGGTTGGGAATGATTGAGAAACTCATTATGATAGAAAGGTCAAACCCAGGTAGTTATTTCCAAGACAATTTTAATGACATTTTCAGTCAACTTCGGAAGAAATATATTGGTTGTCAATGAAAAATTGACTTTTGTTGTAGCGATTGTGAAACCCCGCCTATGACATAAGCGAACACGACAAGAGCTGTATTTCAACGAAGTCAGCAAACAAGCGGCGGCTTATAGCAAACATTTTTATATTCACCCTAAGGCAGAATCGCTATATATCTGAAATATTGCTGAATTGTTAAATTTATTTCTCTCTCTTTTCTCGGGCAGAAAATCACATATTTTCCGATATTGCTCATTATTTAGTACCGTATTCTGTATTTGTTAAATCGTAAATAATCCACTAAGCAAATTAAGCGAGATGCATGTCATGGTTGTTGAACCCTTCTCGGCAATGACGTTGAAATTGTCTCGCTGTTTTGTTTGTCTTAGTATTTGCCAGGATCATATGCTCTTTTATTATTTGCTGAATATGATACCTAATTTCCAGTTATTTTTGCAACAGCGAAGAGCAACCATGCGGTAGCTGGCATCGCGAGCAACATTGCAACATAGGCCAGCAGCACCTCCCCGAAGGCAAATGGCACTTTGTTTATAAGACACTAAAACCGCAAGTTTTCCCATCTCTTTCTCAATAGAGTTTAACATGGGTTACTAAATACAATTGTCTTTCAGTTGGAGGGTTGAGTGATGAGACGAATCCAAGGACTACATTGTAGATTATTCATGGATTTCAGTTTAAATGACAATTTGACGATACATTCATCATTTACATGTATCCTTTTATTGTTCATCAAATTGTCTGAATTTGTCCTAAATCAATCAGCCACGAAAAAATATGTTGACTATGGTCGTAAAAACTGACCATGTGTCTGTTACAAAGTAACCATGTTTGTTTTACAGTCAACTTTTTATCTGCCTATCATTCTTTGTTTGGTAGGAGGATGACAAGTTCAGTTATCAATAGTTACAAATCTTTTATTTGAAGCATATAGATGTAGGAACATAATCGACGGACTAAAAATAAAGCCCAGAAATGACTATGTATTTTCTTTTGCCCATACCCTCTCATATAATACTATATATATTTCGGCCTGTGTCATTGGCAACGGATTGGCTTTATAAATACATACATGAATGTAAATTATGTACAAAGTCATTTGTGTAGCTTTATTTTTAGTCGGCTTGGAGTTACATCTCCACACCAATATTTAAACATGACCAACCATGTATGACCATGGTCGAGTTACTTTTCTCACACCAGGTTTCACCATGTTTAAAATAGGTAAACATGATTAGGAAGCATTTTTTCAAAGTCGATCATGGTCAAGCCATATTCAGAACCAGATGACTATTCAAGGGGAGCACCTTTGGGTATAACTATGAAAAACCCAATAGCATGGTCTTGACGGTGCTACCTTGCCCGACGATTCGAGTTTCATGAGATTAAGACGATTTCCTCAACAACATCATGTCTTGCTGACATCATTGAAAATTGTTGACCGTTTCTCTCTTGTAGAAAGGCATTTCGTGTCTTTATTATTTTTATTCCATACACATTTGGAGTGGATGCTAACTGTCACACGAAACAGGTTTTTCGATTATTGCCGCTGAATTTTTTTTATGGGCGACGACTGAATATTGAATGTTGGATCGGTTCTGGCGCCTGCTATCTTCAACAGTCAGCATAATATATAAGATCGGATCTGGCGCCTGCTATCTTCAACAGTCAGCATAATATATAAGATCGAATCTGGCGCCTGCTATCTTCAACAGTCAGCATAATATATAAGATCGGATCTGGCGCCTGCTATCTTCAACAGTCAGCATAATATATAAGATCGAATCTGGCGCCTGCTATCTTCAACAGTCAGCATAATATATAAGATCGGATCTGGCGCCTGCTATCTTCAACAGTCAGCATAATATATAAGATCGGATCTGGCGCCTGCTATCTTCAACAGTCAGCATAATATATAAGATCGGATCTGGCGCCTGCTATCTTCAACAGTCAGCATAATATATAAGATCGGATCTGGCGCCTGCTATCTTCAACAGTCAGCATAATATATAAGATCGATCTGGCGCCTGCTATCTTCAACAGTCAGCATAATATATAAGATCGGATCTGGCGCCTGCTATCTTCAACAGTCAGCATAATATATAAGATCGGATCTGGCGCCTGCTATCTTCAACAGTCAGTATAATATATAAGATCGGATCTGGCGCCTGCTATCTTCAACAGTCAGCATAATATATAAGATCGGATCTGGCGCCTGCTATCTTCAACAGTCAGCATAATATATAAGATCGGATCTGGCGCCTGCTATCTTCAACAGTCAGCATAATATATAAGATCGGATCTGGCGCCTGCTATCTTCAACAGTCAGTATAATATATAAGATCGGATCTGGCGCCTGCTATCTTCAACAGTCAGCATAATATATAAGATCGGATCTGGCGCCTGCTATCTTCAACAGTCAGCATAATATATAAGATCGAATCTGGCGCCTGCTATCTTCAACAGTCAGCATAATATATAAGATCGGATCTGGCGCCTGCTATCTTCAACAGTCAGCATAATATATAAGATCGGATCTGGCGCCTGCTATCTTCAACAGCCGCATAATATATAAGATGGGATCTTGGCGCTCATATCTTCAACAGTCAGCATAATATATAAGATTGGATCTGAAAAACACATTTTAAAGGTCAGCATAATATATAAGATCGGATCTGGCGCCTGCTATCTTCAACAGTCAGTATAATATATAAGATCGGATCTGGCGCCTGCTATCTTCAACAGTCAGCATAATATATAAGATCGGATCTGGCGCCTGCTATCTTCAACAGTCAGCATAATATATAAGATCGGATCTGGCGCCTGCTATCTTCAACAGTCAGCATAATATATAAGATCGGATCTGGCGCCTGCTATCTTCAACAGTCAGCATAATATATAAGATGGGATCTGGTGCCTGCTATCTTCAACAGTCAGCATAATATATAAGATCGGATCTGGCGCCTGCTATCTTCAACAGTCAGCATAATATATAAGATCGGATCTGGCATCTGCTATCTTCAACAGTCAGCATAATATATAAGATCGGATCTGGCACCTGCTATCTTCAACAGTCAGCATAATATATAAGATCGGATCTGGCACCTGCTATCTTCAACAGTCAGCATAATATATAAGAAGCACACCGTCAATATTTGTAATAATAAAACCGTCAGATGAAGCTACGAGAACATGCAATTGAGTCGATCCTCTCATAAAGTCTAAATTATCTGTGCATCGATGACTTAGAGGCTCTAAATGGATCTATCAGTAAGATGGTTGTGAAACTTGGTCGTTTTATTGAACATATTCGCTATGCATTTAGTTAATTCCACTAAAATTATCAATGCATAAAACTGAACAGTGTTTTGGGGGAGAAATTTTCAGATATTTTGAAATATTTCGTTTAAGGAGGTGAAGCTATCAGCAAAATGCATTAGTTCGATAAAGTAATGTCACAGTTCCATAATAAAGAATTTGTCCATGAATGACACTAAATCGCTGCATTGTTAGTAATATAGTATTTCAGTCGTTATCTGCTTGGCTAGCTCGGGTGATAATTACCAGGGAACAAGAAACGTTATTTTGTATGAATATGAGCCGTAATTTTGTTTGCGTAGGTTGATAACGCAGTTGACAAAGCTTTAAGCTTGAATTTTCAGCAATCATTTACTTGCGATTGCTGCTGTAATCACGCTGATTTTGTTTGAAGTGAGTTCAGGGTTACTACCATGAGCAATTCTGATCGATTATCAAATAAAGCTCGAAAAACTGCGGGGAATAATGTACAAAATTTGAAAGGAGTATCCTTTGATTGAAGACTGCAGTTGTGGTATTAAGCTTGATTGGGGGTCAACGCTTCGCCGGTTGAAGGTTGGATCCTCACGGCACGAACTGAAGTAAAACGATAAATGATAAATGTGGAAATTAGCGGCGGAAATATTTCCCACTACGCATAATTTCAGAGATTGGAATAACTTTTAAGCAGTGTGAACAATTAATTTCATCCTACAGTATTTTTTGTCTTGTTAACTCACAGAATGTTTGCTACTTCATAAGCTGACATGTTTGATAGAGACCAGCTGAAATACTCGTCCGACATCAACTGATATATTTGATTGAGGTCAGCTCACATACTTGAATGAGACAAGTTGACATGCTTTATTCATCCCGGCTTAGTGAAGGAATGAATAACAAAATCACAGCTTGACTTAACTGGTTGGCTTGTAAATCGTTCAGTTTAATGTGGGTGATAAACGATGATTTATTTAGAAGGAGAATATAGGTGACGGCTGTCCTATGAATGTCAGACTCGATGGATCGAGCGATCATGATGAACATACATGAAACAACGAGTTATCTCGTATGCCACATAGAACAAATCGCGATAATAGAAATATTCTGGTTTCATTGAACATATTAAATTTCTGCAAGTCTCTCTCCGGACATTTACTCATAATTCATCTTTTGACTGTTTCAGTCAACGTAGTCATGTTGGGTTGGAGGCTTGTCAACGGGGACGGGGAACAACCACCATACCTACCTATTACCTCGGGGTATCAAGGTATGCATATACCATCAATCATAATATGCTCAGATCTACGAGCTACTATAGCTAGAAACAATATTCTATCAAGCAGGAACCATTAATCTGGGCGAAAGACAAAGAAAGACTGTCCCATGAGAATTCGTTGCAGGCTTTGCTAACAAGAGCACGTTTGGCCTCGTGACTGCTAGTGTAAAGTAGAACAAGTTTGCTTCAAGAGTACATTTCCAGCAGCTCCTTTGGCTACATTGATAACTGATTTACGAATTGCGAAATGTAGGCCACTAGTTTTTACGCATTGGACATCGCGCATGATATCAGCACTGCGCAGAGTATGAGATTTTATACAAAAAAAAAAAAAAAAATGACACTTGACTCCATCTTGAGTAACCAGTTGCACATCATTTTTTGTGAGTTCCCTTCCTGTTGTTCACCATTCATAAAATACGCTGCAACGATATTAGTTCTGCAAATCGCAGGTATAAATTAGCACCCAGAAATTTCGACAATCTTGTTGACGTTTTAAGATATTTTTAACGGCCAATATGGCAGACGTGCAACAAACCTGGAACCTTAATTAAAGGCAACATATAACAGTGATGGAAAAAGATGCCTTGCCTGCTTACTGACAAGGACATAACCCATCAGACCGATATTTTGACTGCATATAAAAGCATCACCACAGATGTTCATGTACACATCTTGAGTGACATGACCAAACGATTAAATCATGTTGGGGGAATAGTTGTGCACCACATTTGGTAGATTTACATGTATCTGTTCTCGTGTGAATACGTCTATATACAGAAATTGTCAAACGATAACCATTCGAAACTCTTACAAACATTAGCGTGGGGATTGCGTGGGGATGGTGCGGGGTATAGGTGGGTGTGTTAGGTTCGTGTGGGGCAATGGTTCATTTTGAACTTTCCTTATCGGGGATAATATAGGGTTTTTGTGAGGCAGCCGACCACGGTTTTACAAGTTTAAGATAAATGTGGAGATTATGTATGGAGAATGTGAGGATTGTGTCGCGTAAATAGTCGACCAAATTGAAAGATAGAATGCCATGTAGGGATGGTGTCGGGCACAAGTGTTTTTACTCAAAAGTTCAACGTGGGGTTTATGCGGGGCGAATGGACATTGGTGTTCAACGACTAAGTCGTAAGTGGGGATTGGGTGATGCGGATTTTTATGGGTTCCCAGATAAAGTCCAATGTGGGGAATATGCAGGGAAAGTCGTTTTTCGTATATACTCTAAGATAAAGGTGGGGATTATGCAGGGCAGAATTCAGTACAGTGCTGAAAGTTTAAGTCAGACGTTGGAGTGGGGAGAATTTTGCTAGAGTTGGACGCTGGAGTGGGGAGAATTTTGCTCAATATTCATAGCACCATTTCAATGTGGGGTCTCGGCGTGACAAACATTTTTCTATGCAAGCCTGAGACAATAGTGGAGATTCGATGGGGCAGAATATTATTCGAGCATATAGTTTGAGACACATATGTGGGGATCATGTAGGCGGAATTTAAACTCTGTCTTTGGGAGGGGGGGGGGGAGGGGGATCTCAAGCCGCTTTTATAATACATATGTGCGGTAAATGCAGGTCAATTGAGACAGTTTTTGTGTTGATGATCCTGTTACGTGGTATCACGTTACGTTTCTTTTGAAGACAGAAAATCTAAAAAATGTTCATTTTGAGACTATATTTGATAGGTAATGATGAGGTTTTACAAATTATTGTATTAATTTTATGGTTTGTCTGGTCTTGAAAAGATACGAATCATGCACTAATCATGCCCTAATACGAAATTTCGAGTTAGTAAGACGTACCTGGGTCTAATTCCCCTTAACCCAGGGCTAGAGGCCGCTGAATATAATATGTTTTATATCTCCGTGGTATTAAAATGAACCAGCATAATCATGGCGTGACTGAGATACATATTCTGGAAACGACTTGGAATTCAGTTGGATAAAAAACAATGGTCAGTGATTAGGATTGTATGTAGATAACATCATCATGGCTCGCAGACATCATTGCAAACTGTTACTGTTACTGTTACAAACTGTTACTGTTACTGTTACAAACTGTTACTGTTACTGTTACAAACTGTTACTGTTACTGTTACAAACTGTTACTGTTACTGTTACAAACTGTTACTGTTACTGTTGCAAACTGTTACTCGCTTATCTCTTTCAGGAACCCATCTTTTGTTTTTTAATCATATTTCATTCGCATTCGAAATTGGTGCTGTCGTACGAGATAGATGTTTCGACTATTGATGAGGAAATTCTTTTATGAACGACGGCCGATTTTAGAATGTCGGAACTGAGGACTACACACATCGTATAGACTAATTAGTCTGGGCGATAATATTCGTGGAACATTTTGTTTGTACGTTACTATATGTAAATGGCAGCCGTCACGCACTCTAGTATGCGCTGATGGATATTGTTGACAATCCACCGGTTACAAAACGATCTTCAGATAAAAGTTTCACAAAGAGAAATAATCATGAGTTTATCTGAAGACTATCGTCTGCTTTGATTTGGCGAGGTATCCATCACATATAACCTTGTAACACTGGCATATACTGTCGCTGATGAGATCCATCGTTGAATGCCCAACGATATTGATATCAGCAGTCAGAACAATAACACGCAATGGTTAGTTGTGTTTTACGACCCACCCACCGCTGTTCAAAGTTCTTTAAAGTGTATCCCTTTGGAAATATAAAAAGTGCTATTAACCATAAATATCTAAAAATACCTAGTCCAATGACTCCAAAGTGTTAACATAATTATTACCAGCGTTATGTTATTCCTCCAGTACGTACTATCCGCATAATCAACGTATGGTTTGACGGACGAAATATATTCTGATTTCACCAACGGTGGTAGGTTTCCATATCGGACGTCGTCAGGGAATTATAATCTGAAATAACTGCTATTGAATTGAAGATCTTTCTTGAACGACGTAATCGATGGTATGGGCGGGGCTTGGTGCTTCGAGTACCTAGGGTCTACAATCAGCAGAAGTAGTTTCGTCTGAAAATCGAATTCAATCGGTCCACTACCGTTTCGTTATCCTAACAACACGGGAGCTAAATCCTTAAACTGAGTTAGTACATTAGGGAGACGGAACGCTTAGAAGAAAATCCATCAAGTTTAACTGTACGAGGTATCCTTGAAATATGTTTTCCTTGTGCAAGTTACTGTATTTTGACTATTTTCATTAACACAGGGCTATACAAGATGATACCACAGTTTTCTCCTCTGCAAAAGACTGTCTATATTTCAGTATCCAGTTCGACCTTCGGTGATACACGAGTCCATATATTTTTCCCCTAAGGTCATCAGCATCTAGTTATGCATCCTCAATAGTCCTACCGTATATAGTATAGTTGTATCTTAGCGACAGAAAACCGATAGGTTCCCCCTTGGTGTTATTATCTACACGTCCGGAACCGAGGGAATCATTTGTGTTTATCAGACTGACGAATAAAAGGTATTAAGCAATGGGTCTATTCACTGGCCAGTCGCGTTCGTGCATCAGAAGACAATGAGGCATTTAAAAATGAATTTAAAATATGTACCTGAAAATTCAGCCAGTTACATAAAAGACAGATGCGGACAACAGGTTTAAAGATGTTGCGTCAATTTCGTATAAGAGGCTTTGGGATGGATCTTAGATAACCACGTTGCCCACAATTGATCGATATATTTGCTAAGAGAATGTTTAAACACGAGCGTGGAATACACTAGAACATGGAAAATAAGCCAATCTCGTCTTTTTCATTGTCTCTATCTCCTGCTGAGAGAGATATTTTGCTGATATGCGGGATTTCTTATTCTTTTTGATGGCGCGGGAGTGCAAAACAAATCACGTTAGGTACGTCAATAATCGAGTGTTAATCCTTGGAATGTTTTCAGAGCTCACGTGACACAGTTATGCAGGTAGGTCTGTTCGTGCTACAATCCGTTGATGTACCAGTGAATTGGCGGAGCATATAAAACAGTGAAGTAAGTGATCAAACAAATTATCAGGACTTTCAGTTGTACGTTTCATGTTGGACAGATCAGCCAAAAAGTTATTCATATCTATAAGCGAAGCGCTTGCTATTGATGCCGTGCTCCGGAAAAATGTCCAACCAATCATATGTCAGCAAATGGCTGCCGACCGCGATACCGCCATATTCCGCGATTAGGTCAAGAGCTCTGTCGCAGAAAAAAGTACCGTTTAACATACCTCACGTTTGCTCTACAAATGCATTCTCCACGATTGTGTCTTGCTGGACTTTGAACGAAATTATTTATAAAGAGCTCTGATGATAACTGAGATATACCCATGCAGCTTTGTTTCTGGCAGTACAAGCAGTGTCCGTTCAGAATAGCTAGGGGATAGTGTCAGACAACAGACCTAGTCCCGGGACAAGACAGTTGGGGATGGAAGAGAACGGGGAAGGGCGCCGATATTTTGTCCGTGTATTTGCTGCTATACAATACTATACACACGTAATTATGGATAACGAGAAATATAGAAGTTTTTGGAATTCACAAATGATCATTAATTCCCGAAAAATCTCACCATCATATAATCATTTATATAAATAATTAATCAGTTTCCGAACCTGCACGATTTTGTATCAAACTTCATTTCAGTCAAATTACATTCTGGTCCTTTTTAAAGATCCAATAAATTCTCAGTTGGAAAAGTACTGAACCCTTCCTTCTCAAGCGCACTCCAACTAAACCTACCGCATCCTGGTCGTATTTTTTCTTCGTCGCCACAAACTGAACAACAGAAACTCCAGACTCGTACCCAGTCATAAGATTCATGAAGAGATATCTGCGGTCGAGCCGATTTTCTCCGATGTTTTAATGCAGAAAATAATAATGCAATGGACAGAGGAGAGGTATTATGCAGTACCCTTAGATTACAAGCGTCTGGTTCGTCATTCATAATTCAGCCGTCGTCCATTAAAGAATATCCGCATTCATAATCCTAAGATCTATTCCATATTCCATATAATAGTATTAGCACCAAATTCAAAAAGATAATCATAGTATACATAAACATAGGCTAGTTTCCTGCAAGAGAGAAGCGGTCAACAGTTTTCAATGATGCCGGCAAGACATCATGATGTTCCAAAAATATAAAATCCGTATTTTAAGCTTATCAGTTTTCTTAATCCATAACATTTGTTGTGAAGTCATCATCTAGAGAATGATGTATCTCAGTCACGCTTTGATTGTGGCTGTTCATATGAGCACCATGAGGATCTTGAAGTACATGGTTTCGCTCGTATTTTGCTATCAGCATGCGATATGTATCGCCAAATTTGAGAAACTTTGAGTGGAGGCGCTTGGTGGTATAGCCCTGTTTTATAATTTTCTGCAACAATGTTTTGTGACGTTGATTAAAATCGTCACATTTAACACAAGATCTAGCAAATGCTACTAGGCGAGATATTTATACGCCATATGCAGGTCCCACTGGAATATTACTGTCCAGAAAGAGATAGTTTACGATGTCGAAATTGTAATCATCTTTTTTGTCACAAAGTCGACGACAGAGAAGGCCCACTTAATTTCTATAGAGATATAGGTATGAATATGATGTGCCTGTAGGGCTGTCAGTAGTTTCTTTCAAATCCAGTGAAAGTGGATATATATCCGTCACTGAGTCATTTATATATCAATTATCCACAGCGAGAAGATAGTCTATATAGCGTTTGATGTATGAGAAGGAACGGGCTTTGAATGAATCGGTTTTTGAAAGTGCCTGCATATAGTCATATTCATAAGAGAACAGCTATAGGTCAGCCAACAGGGGTGCATATTGTCGGAGGTTGACATTGGCGTACTACTTTTATTCGGCAGACATTTTTGGAAAAAAGTACAATTCGACAGACTTTAGAGTAGGCCTTATATCATGTGTTTCTCTCATATGAGGAAATATATTGAGGTATGTGAGTAAATGAAACTGGAAGACAGGCGAAAAATTGATTTCATGCTGTTGAATTCACATTGAATTTGTTATTCTGATAACTTTGTCAAATTAAAAAGGGCAAACCATTGATTATTTCATATCCTTATATGTTAAATCAAGTATTAATTTGGCGATTCAACTGTTCACAGCGTGTATATATCAGAGATTGAAATGCTCATGATTCTGATCGCAAATAAATCAGATCACAGACTGAACCATTGGAAAAGCAAATCCGCAGCGATATCAACAGCGCTGGGGATGGATAATCTCCAGCTTAATTCTTTTAAATTGTTCACATTCAACTGTTCCTATCTCATATCCAGGAGTTCCAGCTATTGCCATTCGACTGTTTACATTTATCTTGGTCAGTGAACTGTTGGAGATAAAGTGCGGATCACTTTATTGCATTGCTGGTTCAATAATCTACATTTTTCAATTGACATCTTCGAAATGAACTGTTGACAAGACATATTGGAGATTAAATTCCTGATACATCTTGAAGTCTTGTGGCACATGTTCATCCATTTTATTGATGAAATAAATTTTGACAGAGACTAAATTAGCCGTCAGCCGGTATCGAACTCACGATTACTTCCATCATTGGTCTCGGGACTCATATAACTTTATCTCTACGTCACTGCTTCAGGACCCTTGGTCTTCACGCTTAAATAATTATGTGTGTCATTCTGCCAGAGACAATGAATATCCTGTCGGAGTTTCACGACTTGCCGATCAAACAGTGTTTCAAGTGAGAGAAATGACCTTCTTTGAATTTCGTGCATATGAAATCATTGTGACGAAATTTTCCCGACTTTCCGATCAAGAAGTCTCTGCCCCCCATTTTGAATTGAGTTGCAATCCGCTCTACCCGAACCCATACAATACATATAGCATTAAACTCTACCTGGCAACATTTGCGAGATATTTCTAAAAAACAATTGAGAAACTAAATAAAGATTATAGGAATCAGCACCGAATTGATCGGATATTAGTATTAATGATTATATGATCCATGAACCGACAAATTAGTCAGAGTATAAGGTTGAAAGTAATATCTTTAAATAAAGATTCAGATTAAGAAATTTTCCTCTAGAAAATGTTAGATGTTATCTTCCATGATGAATATCAGTCGTATTGTTATGACCCCTCTGAGAGCAGTACGCTATCACAGGAGGCCCATACTAGAAGTAAATCATCCAACGGTGAATACCATGATGAGATGTCCAATGCTGCTAGGAAACTAGGAAAAAGACGGGAAATATCCAAAACTGTTCTAGTTTTGTTCCATTAAAAATCCAGCATATATACACTTGGAAGTATCCCAAAACTATAATTACAAGCGTCTAGTCCGTCATTCATAATCCAGCCGTCGTCCATTAGAGAATATCCGCGTCCATAATCCAAAGACCTATTCCATTTCCATATAACAGTATTAGCACCAAACTCAAAAAGACAAAAGTATACATAAACATAGGCTTGTTTCCTGCAAGAGAGAAGCGGTCAACAGTTTTCAATGATGCCGGCAAGACATCATGATGTTCCAAATATCAAATCCGTATCGCTGATCAGTATTCTTAATCCATAATATTCGTTATAGAGTCGTCATCTAAAAATGATGTACCTCAGTCGCTTTGATTGTGACTGTTCATATGAGTACCATGAGGATCTTGAAGTACATGGGCTCATACGGCCCCTAGCCCCGGGTTAAGCGGAATTAGACACATGGTACGAAACGTAGCGCCATAGATCTTGCACGCTACGTTCGTATTTTGCTATCAGCATGCGATAGCATCAGATATATAGCCTACATCGGTCTGATTAATTATCCGTTCATCTTTCCGCTTGGGCAAACATCAAGTTCGGTCAGACGGAAAAACAACAATCATATTTCACTTGAAGTGAAAAGGTATATGTTAATATCATAGGTCATAATGAGATAAATTGGAGCGATATGCAAGAGGTGGGAAAAATTGCCGAGGTCTGGCGACTGAAAGCAACCATAATGACTCTACAGGACACCATTCGTAGGACACCCAAAATTCAGACCCGAGAATTCGGTGGATTCTCGGATGTAGCCTTAGTATCTCAGCCACGCTTTTATTGCAGATGTTCATGTGAAGAAAATGAAGTATCTACACGGCCGCTAGCACCGGCTTAAGCGGAATTAGATACGCTAGGTCGGGAGCTGTGATGACAAAGATGGGGAAATGAATCAAATTTAGTTGGGTTTTCACGTTAGCGAAATTCAGCCGTCGTTCACACAAAAATTTCCGCGTCAATAATTAAACTACATATTTCGTATGACAGCACCAATTGCAAATGTGTATGAAATACAATTAATAAATAAACAAGTTGGTTATTTACAAGAGCAAGACATGATTTTTTTTACATAAAATCCTATTACATAAAATATATTCAAATGAATTTCCAAGTCGTTTTCAAGAGTATGTATCTCAGTCACGCTATGATAACGCTTGTTCATTTGAGATTGGAGATTTAAAGCACATGGTATTCAAACGGCCACTAACCCCGGGTTAAGAGATATTAGGCAAGTTGCGAAGCGTAGCGCCAGATATCGTGCACGCTACGGTGGTATTTTTGCCGTCAGTATACGACATGTATCATAAAATTTGAGAACAGTTGGATGGAGGCGTCAGGTGGTTGAGCCCTGTTTGGCAACTTTCTGCAAAAATATTCTTTACCTTTGACTGAAATCGTCAGTCTGCACATTATTTAGCAAATAAGCGTTCTCTGTGGGTCCTTCTGGAATATTGCTATACAGAAATGGGCAATTACTAAATTGTGAAAATTGTAATCGTCATTCCAGTCGTTCAGTTATCACGAGAGAAAGATCATTCTTTTAGAGGTGAGTGTCCAGATGTGGTGTTCTATCTGAGTTATCAGTAGTTTTCTTAATATCAAGTGAAGGAACTTTTTTTCGGGTGTATCAGTAAATGCGAAATTTGATTTTATAAACCAGTCCAACTTAATATAACGTTACACGAAATACATTCGCCGAAAGGAAGTCACTGGACCTAAATTCGTTACGATAAAGGATACACATTTCACCATTCGCAATGTTGATGCATCTTCCTCGAGTGTCACTCAGCAGGAAGGGAATTCATCAAAGACTGGTGTACCAGGTGCCAGGTAAATGTGACGGAGGCGTCGTGATACGACTGAAAAATTCTTGAAAGCGACGTTAAACTCTTACTCACTCACTCACTCACTCACTCACGCAGTTGGTTAAAGGCGAATTTAGTGGAATAATATCTTGCAATACAACCTAGCAATTTCTCCGTTACATCAATGGAATTGGAACGTAATTGCGATGCAGTAAATCCGTCAAATAAGTTTTATATCATGGTATACGATTCTCCGATAAAATTGGTAATGAGGGGAAATGTCTCACAGACCTGTGCATTTGGTTTTGTCTGATGGCTTCTTATTTCTCAACGGTAACGAGGTTATATCGGTATTGTGATCGATTCGAGGTTCAGCGAATTTGAAAATAACACGACTTCATTTTAATCGTGTTTGGCAGGGTTCGTTTTACCCTGATACAAAAGAGTTCTTGCTATTTTGTAAGCGGATATTCGGTGTGGTCGACTGACCCCCACATTGATAGGAATGGGGCTGAAAGTAATTATCTAAAAATATTAGATAGACTGCAAGGCAAGATTAGATGAGCCGGATAGGGTTATTATTTCGCTGTCCTCCATCGAGAAGTCGGAATGAACATCTCTCCGTATTTTATTTTCCCAGTGATCACATCCAGTGTCAGCATAAGCCAGCTCATCAAAATCCACTTGCCCCATATTAAATCCAGATAAATGTTGATCTCATAATTGATTTCTAAATTCATTGCGCACGTCTTCTCTTATTCCCTGTCGCGTATACCCATCGTCTATTCATTGTACGTCATGTTTTTCCGGTTGAAAGATTGTGTGAAAAGCGTCAAAGTATGGATTATTGCATATGGCCAATGTTACTAATGACTTCAGTAAAAGATAACGAATAACAATAATGCTGATACAAGCGTTAGTTCTAACGTTCAGTACACACGTAAATTCCCCACGTCGGCACCGATGCTCCGGTCCGATGAGATGTGTCACAGACGGTGACGGGCCGATCGGTGAACAGACGGTGGATCGGACACGAATGGTACCCATGTTTTTGGTCAAATATTCACAGACATTGTTTCGTATTTTCTTCGGCAGAAAACGAGAAAAAAATCCCGTGGCTGAACTCTCAGTAAAACGAGATTATGGTTCATTTTCTACGATTATATTTATGCTCACACGTTTGTTTGTTTCTCAGACTTTCGTGTTGCGTCCTTTTGTGTTTTATTCTCATTATTTTCCCTGATTTCGGCTGTTCAGTCCAGGTGTTGTTGTTCATGTTGCTACAGCAACAAGCGGTCATGTGACGAGTTTCGCAGATGTTGATCACATGACCACACAACAACCTGGCCAGGTTCTTTGCGAGAAATCTACAAAGTTTTTGATTTATTTTGCGCTGGTTAGGCAACAAACAATAAACCAGAAACTTCGTCAATTACTCGTAGACGATGAGAAGCAGCAATCGATCAGTCTGAAAGGCAAAGCAGGATAGATTTTTGACAAATAGACGGTGCGATATCTACCAGGACCCTCAACTTGGACTTTGTGACTTTACGGACCCCATCTGAATAATAATTCACATTAATTAACAGTTAAGTGAACAAAGTCACGGATAGAATAGAATCATTCTACTGTGGATGTCTGCAAATCCACACTTTACTGCTCCCCCTACCCCTCCCATTTGAGTCTGCAATAAAGAATTATTATTATATACCAATCAACATGATCAAGGTCCGGAGTTCAAATGACTAAAATTTCAAAAGTGGGATTATTTTTTTCTGAACACCCATCTTTTGGTTGGCTTCAAATCTATTATTTCAGATCCGCCCATAGAAAAATAAATATTGTACCGTCATCTATAACTATTCAGCTTGTAAACGAAGAGAGGAAATATTCAATTAACAATCGATTTAAATGTAAATGAGGGAATTTATTGGTTACTGAAACAAAGTTACTTGTATGTACATGTAGGACAGAACTATTCTTCCCCAAACTTGTTTACAAGGATGCATCAAAATAAATACAACTATTAGGCAGGTCAGAAACAATCTCATGCACAGATAATCAACAAGGATTTTACATTATATAATTTATTGAGCAAGATATTCTGATTCAACTAAACATACAATGTATCCGTACTGGTAGGCTTACTGCCACACTCAAGGTTGTTGAGTTACTGGAACAGAAATAGTTCAAGTCTTCACTTTTTCTTACATACTGTAGATTAAAAATTGGGTAAGGGAACTAAGAAAATCTGATTTTGTTTGTGTGTATATGTATATGATCAGCTGACAAAATATCTGGGGCTACAGCTATAGCCATTTCACTCTAGTGATCACCGGATGCTAGAATTATCCCGACGAGCATCTCACATTGGGTAGTTCCCAGCCCAGCTCTGCATATGCTTTTACATGGAAAAAATCTTTTTAACTGGAAAACACAGGTTGGCAAAACTGCATGTAGTTGTCATTATTTACCAGCAATGGCAGAACCATCTTCACAACATCAAGGTTTCTATTTGTGAGCCAAAGGCGAACCCTTGACCAACTTGTTTAGCAGACTGCGTTTCAGCCACATTCCAGTTATGTGACCTAGAAAAACTGCGCTGATGGTAAAATTCGTTAGAGTGTTACTTTCTGTGCTAAACTATTCGCAAACTATTTAATCCAAGCATACATAACAATAAAATCTTAACGGATAGATCAGTGAAATTTTATAGAACTCTGTGCGTTATTTCATCCAATTCAAGTCCTTCAGTGGGATGGTGAGATCAGATACATTGACGGATGTAGTGATCTGATTGGTCAATATATCCAGGATGTTGCTTTACGTTGAACACTATACATTGCCCAAGTGTACCAGGGCCTATATCTAGTACAGAGTATACCCCTGGTTTTAGCGAGGATGTAGCAGAACAAGTACTTCCCCATTCATGCACAAAAAGCTCACAAACATAAGACTCGCCTATCAATTTCTATCACCTGGTGATCACTGAAGCATGACAAGACTAGCAGGAATCAAGTTGGATAACATAACAAATAACTGGTATCTTGTTTTCCGCTTTCAATGGGATATTGATTATTTTGCACCAACCAATATCATATTTCCTAATAATTAGATGTCACTCTTGGGACATGGCAAATCAATCCATGTATGGTTCCCACAGCAATGAGTTGACCAGTATTTTATAAATGGAATTATGGATTTTTCAGAATAAATTTCAATCATTGTATCAGATTTTCAGAAATATATAGCCACTAGCAACATGCTGCTCTGTTAACCATATTTCTGAATCCTAACATTCCCCAGGCAATCATGCTTTCTGTCATGCATAATGTTACAATTGTACAAGTACCGGTACAACTTATTAATATCATATTGCAAAGTTATTGGACTTCAAGCTCTGTTCACATTTTTAAGTTGGCATAAATTGATAACATATCGAGAACTTGTTCACATTCGGAATATTTACATGTGGTGAATAACAGGTTACCGTACTCAAAATTTTGAGGACTGGTAAGAAGTTAATGAGGAAACTGGGCAACATGATGCTTAATTTACTTCCATTACACAAATCGGCACCAGTGATGGTTACTGGTCTGTTTCACTAGTAAAATGAACACTAAATATTCATCAGTTTTTGTCATTGGGTGTGGCAATAATCTGAGAATCTAAAATCCTATAATGACATGTACAAAAGTGGGATTGTTTATAGGATTTTAAGCCATACAGATTGAGAAGTCATGTCATTGGGAACAAAGAATTATGAGTAAATGTCTGTTCCAATTTTCCAATGCTAGCAGAGATACTGTAAATCTCAGATTTCATACAAATGAGGATTGGTGCCATAATCGACAGGGGTCGATATTGCTATCTATTTGCAGGACATGTCTGGCAGAAAATTGGTACTGTCCTGCAGTTTTCAGTCGGCTCACATGTATTTCACAGAGGATTAAATAATAGTTTACCAAGAGTAAGATATCTTTCAGTGACAAAAAATTACATGCCTATACTGAATCAAAAATCACATGTAACACATGCACCCCCTATCTGAAATTGCAAACTTTTATTAGCATGGTTATTTAATTTGGTGTGTTTCTATGATTCTCATTGGCTGAGTGGCCATTTGAAAACCCATCACCCAATCAGAGATCAGCATGATAGTCAAAATTAACTTGCAAGTTTGCAACTTCAGACAACAAAACTGTTCAGCTTCACACTTAATTGCCAGAGCAATACATGGCATGTTTGTAAACAGCACATCTGCCACAAACGGTAAATGTGGCAGATGTAATTATGTGGCCTGTAATTATGTGCCCGACAATTCTTGACAATGTCCTGTAAGTATTTGGTGATCATTTCAAACCCTGTTCAACATGATCAAGTGAACCCAATGTATTGGGGTTAACTTTTGTGCCACAATATTTCCATCTTTATGTTTGGTTTCAAGTTTAAACAGATGTTTAAATTTTTCTTCTTTTCCCTAACATACAGAATGGGGTAAATTATGCAAACCAGAACGCAAGTTTAGGTCATAGATAGCCAATCAAAATCTGAGCTGATCACCATCTTGCAGCAAGGGTTTTTTTTTTTTATTCCTACGAAGTAGGCTACCATTGCAAATTGTCCTGTAATGAGCGAGTCAATGAGCGAGTCAGTCAGTCAGTCAGTTCATCTGAATCCTTTCGTCAGCAAAATAAGGAGAACCATTGACATTAGAACCTTGATTTTTGGCATGAACGTGCATTAGGGCATTGTTACCAGCAAGTTCTGAGCTGACCGAATTCTGATGAAAATTTGATTTATAATTATATTTTTTATTATTTATTGATGGCTCAGCGAGTTCACTGTCATGCCCATCAGGAACCCTTGGCTGTATGTTTCACTGTGACTTTTAAAGGTTCCCTGATACGGCATATCACGGCACAATGTATTGGGGTTAACTTTTGTGCCACAATATTTGGTGATCAATTCAAACCCTGATCAACATGATCAAGTGAACCCAATGTATTGGGGTTAACTTTTGTGCCACAATATTTCCATCTTTATGTTTGGTTTCAAGTTTAAACACATACGTTTAAATTTTTCTTCTCTTCCCTAACATACAGAATGGGGTAAATTATGCAAACCAGAACGCAAGTTTAGGTCATAGATAGCCAATCAAAATCTGAGCTGATCACCATCTTGCAGCAAGGTTTTGTAGGCTACCATTGCAAATTGTCCTGTAATGAGCGAGTCAATGAGCGAATTCTGATGACAATTTGATTTATAATTATATTTTTTATTATTTATTGATGGCTCAGCGAGTTCACTGTCATGCCCATAGGGAACCATTGGCTGTATGTTTCACTGTGACTTTTAAAGGTTCCCTGATACGGCATATCACGGCACACCGGTTCTCGTAAAATCACCAAAGTTAAGCGACTTTGAGCCCGGTCAAGACTTGGATGGGTGACCTCGTGCTGTACTGCTGGGCTGATAACTGTCCAGGGTAATAGGAACTGAGGGCGATAATAGTTGCTACGCTGACTCACCAGCGGTGACATCTGAGAAAGTTAATAGTACCCACTGTCAATTAGAGACTGCTATATAAATTCTCTCATGGTAGCACATAGGGCCCCCAAGTCATCTCTCGAGTACACACTTAAATCATATCAAACCCTACTCCGTAGGTCCTGTAATGTTATAGTCACACTGCCATGTATTTCATAAACTAAATTCGTAAATTGTTAAATCTCAAATGTGACATGCAGATAGTCGAGTGAGTTATCTGTATATACATGTCTAATTCTGTGCGTGACATCACCAAAGCTCATTTGCATACCAAATTTGTACCAAACCCCCGAATTTTCCAATATCTTGGCAACCAATAGGAATATTTTGATGAAATAAATACTGAAATTCTCAGAAAAAGAATAGCTATCACAAACATGTATCTCTCTTCTCAATTTACATTTTCCAATTGGGTCCCCTTTAACCCAAATGCTGCTTCAATGCCCGATTCCTGATATAATTGAAGTTGATCATTGGACAAAAGATTTCTCCTATAGCAGCAAGAGGTGCATAGACCCGTTACTCCTGGCATGAATTTGTGGTTAGTGCTTTTGCTCTCTTTCCTATGCTTACAGCATGGGGCCAATTTTTAACTATTAATAACTGGTGTAAATATGGTATATATGCATCAAATTATCCTACTATTCCAAGAAAGGACCATTATGGTGGTAAAATGAAGGTAATGATAATATCATGATGATATTATTGATGATATCATTGATTAAAACTAATTCCTTTGCTGTGTGCATAAGAAAGAGATTAAAGTATGAACCGAAAATTAATGCCTCGAGTCACATGTCAATGCACCTACTGCTGTTGGAGAAATCTTTTTGTCTGAGGATTAACTTCAGCCATTAGTTTGCACATGTAAGCTTGTGAAGGACTGCATGTTGTGTGAGGCAGGTTTGTACATAGCTGGAATAATTCTCAACATAATGATATACAACAACAGTTCAATTGACAACAAAAAATAAGTCAAGAGCCAAGTTCATCAGAAGTTTCATTTGTGTGTCATGAACACAAATGATGCGGTTATATTGAACTTGTGAAAAATCAATGATTGTGTTTCCATGAACTTCAGTTTTGCAGCATGTATAACAAAATGAAAACCTACAAAATAACCCATTTTTCTGAGATGTTTATTATTCATGACATTTTACGTAAATTTTTCCTTCCCTCCTCATAAAATGCTATAATACTTGTTTCATTTACTAAGGTTTAATTGCATAGGACGATGTTAAAATTCATTGAAGTTAATGTGGACATAGCATCAAATATGGTCATTACAGGTCGTCAGTGGATGTGTCGACTAATCCCATGCCCAATCAGGGTGAGTGAGTGAATAGAATTTAACATCGCTTTCAACAATATTTCAGCTATATCACGACGAACCAACTAAGCACCACCCAGCCCAGTTGTGTTCCTGCTACTTCAAAGAAGAAATCTTTGAAGCAGCATGGAACCAGACACCCTCCATCTACCCTATAAAACACTGAGGACAGCGCACAAGACAGAGACAGGATGCTTACATGGTGCAATAAAGACAAGTGATATTACAGTGCTAGACATCACATTATCAAGTTCCTGTTGCTTCTCCATGCCCAATCATCTATGATCTTTACATTTTTATGCCCTTATATGGCTTTAGTGACCTTTGACCATGAGGACATCAATGAATTATGATGTCACCTTATGCAATTGAGCCTTGGTACATGAAACATGTAGTCTGGGATTTTATAGACAGAATTAAAAATTTAACACACAATGGACAAAAAATATCATTTTGTAGGTTTCAATTTGTTATACTAAAAAAACATGTAACATTTTGGTGGAGCCAACTGTTGATTTTCCATCAGCTCCAAAGTGAATGACCAATGTAAATGAACAGTCTTTCAGTTTGTGGTCTTCCAGTTGAACCATGAAACATTGTATACTGGGGTGATCTTTTCCGGGTCTCGAGGACATCCGGCATTTGGTCCATTGGTGTCGAGAAATTTTATGAGTATACAGCACGCTGGAGGAAACTGCAGCTCGGTATCACACACACCTATAAAATGGAAATAAGAGCATATTATAAAATTTTGACTGGAAAAAAAATTGATTTTGATGACTCTTCAGGAAAATCATCAAAAACTAAGCTGCGTATCTGAAAACACCTCAGCTCTGGGGTCTTTGCGACCTCAAATCGGTCGCACTTTCTGAAGAAATACAGGGTCTTGCAAAATTGCTGACCAGGAGTGGATAAAAATAATCTAATTCTTTGAGAGTTATAGCAGTGCAATCTATAACATATAGTTCAGTTCCAGTGCAAGATATTATACAGTAAAGGGGCATAAATCTGTGAATCGTAATGGAAGGCAACTTCGGTGGGTTTGGATGACAATTATGTATGGATCTGCGCAACAGGTTTCATGTTCCTGAGGCAAGACAATCTCACGATATGGTGTTAACAAGAAAGCTGTGCCTGATGTAACATATTTATGCTGAAATAATGAAGGGGCATAACTCTGGAAATTGTAGACCGAGACAACTCAATTTTAATGGGTCACAAGAATATTGATGTTCACAAAAGGTTTGATATTTCTGGGGCAAGTCTTTCTCAAGATATCTCAGTAACGATGTATTAAGATATGCTGAATATAACCAAGGGGCATAACTCCAGGAAATGTACACTAAGAAGATTCAATTTTAATAGTGGTCTGAAGATATTTCAGTAACGATGTAACATATATGCTGTAATATATGTTGAACATAACAAACTCAAAGGGAAATAACTCCAGAAATTCTAGACCGAGATGACTCAATTTTAACGTGACCATGGCAACTGTGACAACAGATTAGAAAACACCACAGTTGCCTGGCTTGTGGGCTATTTGCTGGTCGATGAATATGTACATTTGGTGTATTCTCTAATAAAAGGGTACCACAATCTGTCCTTTTTTCATCTGTAATTTCAAAAATGACATTTCAAATGATACTGACCTTAGAAAAACAAAATAAATCAGCTATAATCATTACATACTTTTCATTATCTGACCACCACTAACTCGTCAAGCTAGAAAAGACTTAGGGCAAATGGGAATAATAAAAGATGAAAGTGAAATAAAACTGGTGTCTAACATCACATCTGTCAGGGTAGATGAAGTTAGAGAAATTCAAACACTGTTCTGTTGTCCAAGAAACATACATATGGTCTTTAGAAATGGTAGAGATAAGAGTGCCCATTGTAAAAAAGCAGGTAAACCAAAAAACCAAATCTTGTGATGACTGAACATACTTTTGAGGACCAGGAAAAATGTTGCTAACATCATTTTCATTTAATGTCCTTCTTTTAGATTTCAAAACACCTGTGACAGACAGTTGATTTCAAAATGTCCAAGGGAAAGAATGATGTGAATGGGCCAAAGGATTCAAATAAAGTTGAAACGTTTAATGGATTTAGAACACCAAAACTGCTGATAACGTCATTTGACAGAATGATAACAGCTACATCCCATTATGCCCCCCCCCCTTCTAATTAGAGGGGGGGAGGGGGCATATAGCGATCGCTTTGTCCATCCGTCCGTCTGTCCATCCATCCGTCTATCCATCCGTCCGTCTGTCCATGAGTTTTTTCCGAGTTCTGGTAAAATTTTCTGAAATCTCTGTGAATGAGATTTGTTCGGGCTGAATCTTGGTTAATATTGTATGGACAAGTATGATATTTGCGTGATATGTGGTCAGTGCCCCACAGTTGTGCAGCGTAAAGTTATTCCCTGTTTCGCTTATATTTTCAAGAGTTATGGCCCTTTGTTCCTGAAATCTCCGTGAATTGGGACTTGTCTGGGCTGGATCTTGGTTAATATTGTATGGACAATTTTGAAATTTGGCCTGTAGTTGTGCAGCGTGAAGCTTCTCCATGTTTCGCGTATATTTTCATGAGTTATAGCCCTTTGTTCTTTGGGACCTGTCCGGGCTGGATCTCGGTTAATATTGAATGGACAAGTATGGAATTTGCAGGATATGTGGTCAATGCCCCATAGTTTTGCAGCGTGAAGTTTCTCTGCTTTCGGTTATGTTTTCAAGGGTTATGGCCCTTCGTTCACCAAAACCTAAGTGAATGGGATATATTTATTTGTCCAGGTTGGATCTCAGTCCATAACCGATTTGGACAGGGAAAAGGGATATAAAATTGTTATTCTACATTCCAATTACCCCAAAAAGTGTGAATTGGGTGCAAAATTCAAAGTTAACTGATCGCTTCATAATTTCACCATAATATACTCCCAAGGAATGTAGGTCTCATAACCAGGTCACATTTTCGGATTTGGCGAAAGTCCCGGCTACCATCTTGTATCACAACATTGTATTATTACATGTGGGTTGATACTTGAAATATGTATTATGCGAGGCATGCCGAAAAAAGTGACTGAAACAGAATTTTTATAATTATCCAAATTAGGCCTCCACCGACCAACACAGAACAATGGCAGGGCAGTGTTAGATTAAAGCGGAAGGGGGGGGGGGGGCATACAATTGAGCAATCTCTGATTGCTTTCTTGCTGTGTTATTGTTCTCAAAATTCACATAAATGAATTTTGCTTTGATATTTCATTATCCTTTCTATCGATTGCAGATTTTGTTGTGATAATTGTATACTGTTGGAATTATTAGATTCTACAAACAAAAATAAAAAAGTAGGCTGTCGCCATCGGGACCCCTCGGGCCGGGCCCAGAGCAATTGTGGAAATAATGTTTCTGACCCCAACAACTCACATATTTGGGGTGGGCATGATTTTACCTGTATGATATAGATCATAGACAGACAAAACAATATAGCAATAGAGCAGTGATTACCTATAGTAGATGTAGTCGAACGATTACTGTCTATTCACAGCAATCCACACAGGTTTGTGGTAGGAGAAGTAACTCTCCAACACTCCACTTGATGTATTGGGGGCGTTACTGTAGATGTGGTCTATGGTAGTGTGGAGGTCTGTGGTGGGCAACGGGTGGATACGTTCTTGTAGATTGTAAGTCTCAAAAAAGTCTAGAAGTTTTCTCTTGTCTGTGGAGTCTTTTAACAAGTCTATGTTAAAGTCACCAAGGATAACAGTTTGCACGAGAGATGGGGATTATGACCTGAAGATGGTAAACAGTGCATTAATGACATCCTGTACTGGGGATCGGGGAGGGTTGTACAAACCAATGACCAGCATGTCTGTTGACGGACTTGAAAAACACATCCGACAGCACAGACCTTCAATAGACTTCTGGTACTGGCTGTATTAAACAACTGTATGAAGTTTCATTGTTGTGAGTGAAGGATTTTTTTAGATAATGTGTTTACAAGGATATGGACCAACAGACATGTATAAAGGGGCATAACTCCTGAAAAACACATCCGATTACACCGACTTTGAATAGGCTTCTGGTACTAGCTGCATTAAACAACTGTATGAAGTTTCATTGTTGTGAGTGAAGGACTTTGTGAGATAATGTGTTTACAAGGATATAGACAGACAGACATGTATAAAGGGGCATAACTCCTGAAAAACACTTCCGATTACACCGACTTTCAATAGGCTTCTGGTACTGGCTGTATTAAACAACTGTATTAAGTTTCATTGTTGTGAGTGAAGGACTTTTTGAGATAATGTGTTTACAAGGATATGGACCAACAGACATGTATAAAGGGGCAGAACTCCTGAAAAACACATCCGATTACACCGACTTTCAATAGGCTTCTGGTACTGGCTGTATTAAACAACTGTATGAAGTTTCATTGTTGTAAGTGAAGGACTTTTTGAGATAATGTGTTTACAATGATATGATGGACAGACGGACGGACAGACGACGGAGGCAACGACAATACCACTCGGGCAGAATCTGCCCGAGGGGTAAAAACAACGAGAGATCCTGAAGGACCTTGGCGCCCACCATTGTTCGATAATTGTAAGCTAATGACAAGAGGATCTTTTTGTCCATTGTTACTAAGACGATTGAGTTGTAATTTTGTTTACAGAATTTCGAATCTGAGCGAAAAAGATCGAAAAAGGGACACTGGAAAACACCAAGATATAATCTTTCTAAGTTTCAGGAGTTTCAAGATTTCTAGAAACTGTACTTATGTCGGTTGTTATAGTACAAGAGAAATGAGCAACGTTAGTCTGAAAGTGAATGTACATGTACAGAAGATCCTTCGTCTTCGTTTTGTAGTATTTTTACTTTATTTATTTTTTTGCACGTGTCATCATTGGGTACTGGAAGCGAAGAAAAATCTCTTTGACACTTTGGCATACTTAAGATTTTATAATTAGGAACAAATGCTAATTCTGTTCTGTTCTGTTTACTGGACTAGTTTGAGATATCTCTTTTAAGATACCATGCTCGAAAATAGTAAGATGGTACAATACTTCATACTCAAGGGATCGGGTCCGCGCAGTAATGTTGAAACTTCGAATTTGAAAGTGTCTGAATCCTGATTATTTCCATTGGATCGAAACATGCAGTAGTTTACAGTTGTCGAGTTGTGACATTGTGTCACATTGTGTCACGCCGGCAGACGAAAGGGTGGGGCAGTTCACTTGCAACTGCATGGACTAAAGAAAACTGATTTAAAATCTGAAGAAATACATTTTAATTCCGAATTATTTGAACTCCTTGATATGGAAGGTGAAGATATGGATATTCTCTATAGTCAATAATTATATAGCATATGCCCCACCGTTTGATCCGCCGACTCTTGTGATGCAACGTCACAACTCGGGAATACCGTATTAATTGGATTTTCGAATCGGGCCAAAAAAGGTATCTTGCACAACTAGGCCCCATGTGGGACCTGTGTACCAAATTTCAGAAAGATCCATGAAATATTTTCTGAGATTTCACGATAACAATGTTTCAAGGGGAAATTCCAGATGGCCACCTGGCAGCCATATTGGATTTTCGAATCGGACCAAAAAAGGTATCTTGCACAACTGGGCCGCAAGGGGAATCCGTGTACCAAATTTTATAAAGATCCATGCAGTAGTTCCTGAGAAATCGCAATAACAAAGTTTCGTGGGGAAATCCAAGATGGCTGCTTGGACATATTAGATTTTGGAATCGGACCAGAGAAGGTATGTTGCACAACTGGACTACGAGGGCAACCTGTCTACCAAATTTGAGAAAGATCCAGGCAGTACTTCCCGAGAAATCACGATAACAAAGTTTCATGGGGAAATCTAAGATGGCCGCCTGGTGGCCATATTGGATTTTCAATTTGAACCGAAAAAGGAATCTTGCACAACTAGATCATCAGGTGAACCTGTGTACAAAATTTGAGAAAGATCCAGGCAGTACTTCCTCAGAAATGACGATAACAAAGTTTCATGGGGAAATCCAAGATGGCTGCCTGATGGCCATATTGGATTTTCGAATCGGACCAGAAAAGGCATCTTGCACAACTAGATCCCAAGGGGAACCTGTGTACCAGATTTGAGAAAGATCCATGCAGTAGTTCCTGAGAAAACGCGATAACAAGGTTTCATGGGGAAATCCAAGATGGCCGCCTGTTGGCCATATTGGATTTTCGAATCGGACCAGAAAAGGTTTCTTGCACAACTAGACCCCAAGTTGAACTTGTGTACCAAATTTGAAAAAGATCCATGCAGTAGTTCCTGAGAAATCGCAGTAACAAGAATTGTTTACGGACGGACGGACGGACTGACGGATGACGGACCACGGACGAAAAGTGATTTGAACAGTCCACCATCTGGTGATGGTGGGCTAAAAATATGAGTTTGTCATGGATGATAGATGAAAATAATAGATGGTGGTACCCTTTATATGAAATAAATTATGAAAATTAATGAACATAAAGGAAAAATATTTTTAAAAATCGATTTGAAGAAAAATTAATTTTACTAGTTTTTCCAAATTATTGAAAATATATGTATTCATCTGCCATCAAATATCCCACAAACCAGGCAATTGTAGAAAACACTGAAAGTGGGCGGAACGCGGTCTGCTATGAAAGATGTTCAAGGTTTCACCTTTGGCTCAAAAGGAAACCTTGATGTTGTGAAGATGGGGTTTTCCAAGAAAGACTTTGGACACAGACCCTCCATTCCAGTCAGTAGCAGAATTTTAAAAGGATAGTCAGGTAACAAGAGGCTCTTTTCAATATGCACACCATCGCATTTGCTAATGCGGTGTAAATATCCATATGATCGAAGCTTGAAAAGGAAGGGGGGGGGGATTTGGTTTAATGTCGCACTCAAGCTTGAGTATGCTTACGCAATGTGTAGGGCTCGAATCACAGTTGAGAACCGTAGACCTCCCTCTAGCTCCTAGTATTGATGATAAATGCCTGATGAAGATCTTGGATCTTGAAACGATATAAACTGTATGTTGGAAGTCTTCATCATTCCATGTAAGGTGAGATCAAAGTGGAAGAGGTATGTGAAAGAGAAACTGTGATCCCAATATATCATCAATGTTCCCAACTCACTGCAAATGATAACAACATTGTAACAAATAACATAATATAATCAGCAGCTATCTAAATAATTTAGAATGATTCAACATGTTCAATAACTCAATTCAATCAGGTATTCTCATTTGGATCATTCAGTCAGTTATAAACATTATATGTGATAAATTTTCTATCTATGAGATACCAAAGTACCATATAACAGAGCATTATTACATACCAAAATATATATTAAGGGGTTTCATTGCCAAGTGATCCAAGTTTGAGGCTCCTAGGCATAATCATTCCTTAGATACTGCAGTAACAAGAAAACAGATAGACAGACGTACATACATTATGACAATACCCCAAAGCCAATTTTAACAGTAGTCCATGACCAGCAAGAGCGTTGTTAGGGGGGGTCTTTGAGTGCAAACGAGCAAGCTGAGCCTATATATTATTTTCCTAGGATGAAGAACACAGTACTGGGCTCTCTAATAAGTGAACATAGGAAACGATCCCCTCTCAAGATATCCTGGTGACACCCCATGATCATTCAGGACGAATTCAAACTGGTTTCTAATGTCATCCCATCCATCGGTCTGTCAACCATGAGATGACATTAGAAAAAATTCAAATTCTTCTGCGATATTATACATTTCAAATTATAATGACACTCTACATGATACAAATGCATGATGGTTAAATTTATATCAACACATGACAAATTCCCAGGTTTATCACTCTATGGATTTAAGCTTTTGGAATTTGTTGCTTTTCCTTGTTCTTGTGTTGCTTATATCACCTTACCTACTTTAAGGTCATTTGACAAGATCATATTATGCAATAGCAAGTTCTGTCTGTCTGTTTTCTCTGTGCAATATCTCTACTTCCAAGTTATGGACTGCTACCAAACTTGGAATATACTTTATCCATGGGATAAGGGAGAATCCTATTATGAGATCAAAGGTCAAGGTGATTGTGGCCCAAAAATCTGGAAATCATCATGAATTGTTTATGTCCAGGCCAGAACTTCTGGCAGTTCAGGGTTGTGGATTGTGTGGCCTCGTGGGTCTCCTGAGGTTCAACCTGGGGTGTCATTGTTCAGACTCCAGGTCATGGTGAGATTAGGCTTCAGCTCCTCAGAGGGCTTGTCGTAAGAGGCGACTCTGTGGAGTGTCCTGGTGTAAAAAGGAACAGGACCCTACCCACGTGGTTTCTGGGTGTGAAAAGGAATAGGAATCAAACCTTGTGATTTGACTGAAATAGTGTTGAAAGAGACGTTAAATCATACTCACTCACTCAATTTGAGATGTAATTAAACTCCTGGCAAAGAAGCTTCTGGTTTTACTGACTGTCCATCCGTCTGTTTGTCCATCTGTTAACCTGTGCTAATTTTTGTTCTCTGTGCATTATCTTTAGTTCCTAGTTATGGATTGGTACCAAACTTTGGTTATACCCATGGTGCAAAAGGAACCATATTCATTTTGAGGTCAAAAGGTCAAGATCACTGGCTAAAATCATTGAAAAATGTTATGCCTATGCTACAGCTCAGTGTATACGTCAAACTTATGATCAAGAGAAGAAGCCTATTGAACCTAGGTCAAGAAGTCATGTAAAGGTCAAGGTCACTGCACATTTCTGTCTTGGATGCAAGTTCATGTTCAGTCTTCTATCAGTTAAATAACAAGTGTGAGAGTGAATCACTTCTTTACCAATATCATCAGATCCTCCTTTGTACACATTAATGGTCTGCTTGGAATCCACCCATGTAGTTTGTCAGCAACAGCGGACCTATGAAACAAAATGACAAAATTCATACAACCATCATGAACAAAAACAAAGACTATACATAAGAATGCCCTTAAGAGAACAATGTACTGGCCTCGACTGTAGTAGATGGAGAGGGTCAAGTTTTTGTGCCCAATTCTGTTGTGCCCAATAAAAAATGTGGCCTTTATGTTACATGAATAAAGACATTTTGAAGTTTTTGAATTACAGTACCTATTTGAAAACATAACTGTCGCACGATAGCCAATGTCCACTGCAGCATTGTTCCTGCTAAAGGAGAATTGCAAAAGTATTTTTTTATATTGGTTGAATAATGATAAAAATATCAGTGAATCTACTTTGTTTGGTTTAAATTGAAGTACATGTAGTTTGTCTTGTAGAAGAAGCTTTTAAAAAGTTGGTACCTCAAGCCCAGCTGAAATCTGATTTGCAAAACATCATTGTCTATATTTCCTTCATTGTGACATCACATCACATGAAACCAGGCAGCATCCTGAAGTCTGAACATTTACAAACAAGCATTGACGTCCAGCCAGGTGGTCTGATGCGACTTCTCAACTCGGCATCAAACAATGGCAGACATGTAAGTGATACAGATTTAATTTCTGAAATCAGCTGAGCTTGAGATACCAAGTTTGGAGCTCAGTTTTCTCAAGCTATTAGGAGACTTAATATTTCATTTAAACGAAATGAAGTAGATAGGCTGATAAATTAACTAATCCATGAAGAATATGAATAGGAAAATATGAAATATATCTGTTGCAAGAGAACATTCAATGAGCATATAATACATTAAACATAGTTGATGTCCATACTCACAGAGACAATGGCGGCAATCTTTCACACCAGAACTACCTTGGTCAGCATGTAGTCGGTCAGATGATGTGTCTAATTCCTACTGGAAGTGACCTAGGCTGTTGCAAACAGATACCATCTTGATGGGGAAGTTCTTACAACATACCTACTATTCCTTCATAACTCTGAAACAAAAAGTGAAAACACATGAAATGCTCTGCTTAAACTGACAGAGGGTTATGGAGCTTCAGCCGCATAAAGCTTGATAAAGTCGTCAATTCAAAATGACAGTCACATGCATGACAAGTTCTCAGAAATTTGTGTTTTCCAAAATTTCAGAATTTTTGCCTCAATGTTTATGAAACTATATGTATAATTTTCCCAAAAATAAGGATGTCCCAGAATGCTGCATTCGAGAGGAAATGCCAGTTCGAGCCCCCCCCCCCCAATCCGTTACTCATTGCATTGCGAAACTTATCCAGAATGATTCAATCTTCACCTGTGTGACGTTCGAGCGGTCAGAAAACGTCTATCTTTGCGGTGTACACGAGACCTGAGGCGGCCTGGTCTCAGGCCCCTGTGACAAATTGTCAGGCTGATGTGAACGCAGTCTCGTATGACTGGAATTGGCCAACGAGGAAGGTCCGATTCCACCTGTCACCTTGTCTGGATCGAGGAGGTAGGATGGGAGGGACCTGTAGAAACAACCAAGGCAATAATAAAGTAATAATATTGTATTCTGCAATGTACACAGCTCTGTACGCGCACAATACCTGTAATAAAGATCCCTACTCTAGAGGTTATTATCGTTAAAGTGATATCGCCCTTTTATCTTAAGAAGGAGCTAATAATATACATCTATACAAAGAGATATTATTATCTATGACGCGTCACGGCCCAGTCTCGTCCAGACCGGCTCTCGTCGTGGTATGGTACGGCGTCTCAGGTTCCTCTCCGGTCGTAGGCGTAGCCCCGGACTCTATGGAACGTCTACCGTGTCTAAGGTTACACGGCCCAGTTCATCTAAGCGTTATTAATCGTCTCTGGAATCCTCTCCGTATCACTGCCTCTCCTAGCAGTAGCCCTTCGGCGGCGTCGGTCCGTACAGCACACCACAGCGTCTTCGGCGGCAGCCCCCTTTCGGCTCGGCAGACCTCACGTCTTCAGCGCCCCGAATTCGGCGGCCCGAATTCGGCGGCGACCCCTTTCGGCTCGGCACTTCTCTGTTATCGGCGGCCCGAATTCGGCGACCCGTCTTCGGCCCGGCAGACTTCACGTCTTCGGCTCGGCGCGATTTCGGCGACCCGTCTTCGGCTCGGCAAACTTCTCGTCTTCGGCTCGGCCCGATTTCGGCGACCCGTCTTCGGCTCGGCAAACTTCTCGTCTTCGGCTCGGCCCGATTTCGGCGACCCGACTTCGGCCCTCACGGCGTTGACCCAAGGACGAGTTAATAGGCTCAGATTGTCTGCATATATATGTGGTAATAATGCCCTGGTCTCGGAGGTGTATTATTACCTTACAATGTAATGTCAATTAATACCAATGATTTGTAATAGTATTCAAGACTTGCAGCAAAGCATAATTCGAGCCCTGCGACAGTGTAAATATGTACAGTGGATGTAAGCTTGTGTTATCAGTTACTCCTAGCCGAGGCCTGTGAGTAACTAGTGTAGGTGAGTGTGATTAGATCTATTCCGTCCCTAAGGCCGACGATCTTGTATGTAAGCAAGTATGTGTTATTGATCGCATCTAGCCGAAGCCTGTATACGACCCATGGGGGTAAGGTGAGTGAGTGAATTAGACGTACGCAATTCTCGGTCGTAACCTCGAACGCTAGTCTGTGTTGAAGTGCGAGCTAGTGTGAGCTGTATGTGCAGATCTCGTCCCGAAGGCCGATGATCTGGTGTCTGTGTGTGAGTAAGTATTTGTAATCATGTAAAATACATAGCCAACACTAGCGGTGATAATTTGCTATTAACCGAGGACTGCGGCAAAGTACTTCGGCCCGGTGCTCAGGTAGAGGACTACACTGAACCTGTTCCTATGTACGAATACCACTGGCTAATAAACAGTTAATCACCTATTGCCGAAGCAAAACGTTAGCCGCGGACAAAATACCAGACTTTAATGTTTAATACATACTGAATGGCATTTGTATGAAAATAGGCTGCAGGTGTGGGATATATGGTGCTCTGTATTTCCCGTTGATATCGTTCGCACCGTACAGTTAGAAGTTAGACTTTAATGCGTCATGCATGCTGAATAACAACTACTGTAGACGTGCGAACCACTGTGGACTTCTCGTCCTCAGATACTGTGCGTGTTAGTATCTATTATCCCCAAGCTATGGCTAAGCTCTCGGCTTTCCAACCCTTCGGTGGATGGTTCGGCGCTGTTTCGGCAGTCAATTCGGCACTTTCGGCACTTTCGGCCCATTCGGCGCATTTGCGGCGATCCTGTCGCTGTGCTCTCCCGCACGATGTGCACCCGCCGATCGTCTGGGACAGAATGCCGAACGTCCATTTCTCCGCGTCTTATATAGGCTCTGGCTCCCATAATCCTTTGCGCGCCCAAACATGGCAGCCCCCATAAAACGAAAGTATAGACTCCGGCGGTGTTGGATTTCGTGTAAGATCAGCAGAGTTCGACTTCTCTCGCCCGGTTTCGATGCAAGATGCGTGTTAGGGATATCTACACTTCCCTCGCTGAAAGTTTCAGCGCACAGTTAATACAGGTAAGTCGAATATCCACCATTATCGGTCCATTCACAATGCTATTTACACTGTCAGCATAGAACGAAAATAACATTCTGCAGGCCATGGGCATTTTCGTCACACTACCCACGCCTTCGAAAACACGACGCCCTCGTCGTGAAGCTCGGCTCAGCTACCAATCATGGGTGCATAGAATTAACACGCAGTCTTTCCTCCGAAAGTGTAGATAGTCCACAGTATAATAACAAAAGCTTCAATACGGTAGAATTACATCAGACGTTCTCCTCAGCTGTCTGCTGGGTCGTCACTGAAGGAGGGGACATCAGGTCCCTGCTTCACGGCACTGACCAAACACTGCCGAATTACATTGATCCCGATAACGCGCGGGGCGTCTAATCACGCGACCTCGGGTCGTCCGCCGCCGTTCTGTCTCGGCCTCGGCCGGGGGTAAAGCTTCCATGTCGAGATCCAATGGTGATGCAGACTGCAAATCAACCTCGAAATCGGCAAATCTCCGTGGTCGCCGTATCTCACGCCCGCCCCGGGTCAATCGAGGTCGCCGTTCAACAGTCGGCGTTCTGACGACAGTCGATGGTTCCATGGGATAAGGAAAGATAGCCCCATGTCCGACGCTATCATCTGATTCTACATCTCCATCGTCGCCAGACGTTTCTTCAGACTCACTGGTGGACATCTCACGAGCATAGAAAGGCTTCAGCTTGTCATGGTGAACAACCCGGAGACCTCCGTCCTCATCTGCAATGCGGTAGGTCACGTCTGTGAGAGCTTCCTTTATCACGTATGGTCCTGCCCAGCGGTCTCGTAGTTTCCGATTCTCTTCACGTCTTGGAGCAGAAATGTACAGGTAAACCTGATCTCCAGGTTTATACTTTTGCGGGAAGGCCTTGCTATCATATACCCGCTTCTGGCGCCGCAGGCTTTTCCCAGTCACTTCTCGGGCGTTACGATGAATCTCGTCCATCTCATCCCGTAGTTCTCCTACCCACACCGTAGGTTCTACTTGCTGACGTGGAGGAGCTCCCAGTACCAAGTGAGATGGCAGAGAGACTTCTCTCCCGAACACCATCATATTCGGCGAGAATCCTGTGGTCTCATGGGCTGTAGCACGATAGGACATCACTACAAGCGGTATATGCAAGTCCCAGTCGCTTGGATGACGGTCAGCACTGGCATGTAGCATTTGGGCTAATGTTCTGTTGAACCGCTCAATCATGCCATTTGATTGGGGGTGGTATGGCGTTGTCCTTGTCTTCTTCATCCCCTAAATTCGGCACATCCCTTTGAAGACACGGCTCTCAAACTGGCGGCCTTGGTCCGAATGGATCGCCATTGGAACACCGAACTTGGTCACATAGTGTTCCACCACAGCCTGTGCAACAGTAGGAGCTTCTTGGTTGGGCATGGCAACGGCTTCGACCCAACGGGTAAAATAGTCTCCGATGACCGCAATATACTGGTTTCCACTGCCCGTCTCAGGCATTGGCCCAAGGATGTCGACTGCAATCCTCTCTCCCGGACAACCAGTCATCTGTCCACTGTGTGGTCCTCGCGGTTTGCGTCCAGCCTGCTTCCGTCTGTTACATACATCGCAGCTTCGGCACCATTGGCGTATGTCCGTCTGCAGGCCAGGCCAGGTATAGGCCTGCCTCACCTTCGCTAAAGTCTTCTTTACTCCGAGATGTCCACCGGTGGGACCGTCGTGGCACTCTCTTAACACTTTACGGCGCAAGGAACGAGGTACAACCAGCAGTCGTCGCTTGACCTTACCACGGTCATCCACCCAACGTCTAACCAGCAGCGAATCACAAATCTCCAACATATCGAAGGCACCCCACAGGCTCTTCGTGACGAGTCCGTACGGACTGACGTCTTCTCGGTTTGGTCGGCTACCTTGCCGCACCCAGTCGAGAACAGGTTGTAGGTCGGGATCTTCGGCCTGGGCTCGGCCGAACCCTTCGGTTGGCGACGCCATCTCAATCACACGGGCGGCTGCCTGAACGTCATCGCTGCTTGATCGACCACACTGTTTGCATGGGATACGACTCAGTGCGTCGGCGTTACCATGTTTTCGACCCGGACGATGCTCGATGTTGAAATCGTAGACGCCGAGGGCCTGAATCCAACGGGCCAGCTGTCCCTCCGGTTCCTTGAACCGCATGAGCCATCTCAGCGAGGCGTGATCGGTGCGAAGCAGGAACTTCCGCCCAAACAAGTAGTGTCGAAAGCATTTGACGAAATGCACAACAGCAAGTAGTTCTCTTCTCGTCACACAGTAGGCTCGTTCGGCCTTCGACAACACACGACTGGCGTATGCCACGACCTTCTCTTCTCCATCTATCACCTGTGACAATACGGCACCGATGCCATAGTTACTCGCGTCCGTGTCCAAAATGAAAGGGAGCTTAAAGTCTGGCATAGCAAGCACAGGCGCGGTTGTCAGCTTGTTTTTCAGGGTGTCGAAGGCTTGCTGCGCTGTGTTGTCCCATATGAAGACTGTCTTCTTTTCAGTTAACGTATGCAGCGGCGCTGCAATGGTGGCAAAGTCCCGGATGAAACGTCGATAGTAGCTGCAGAGACCCAGGAAGCTCCGAACCTCGGTCTGCGAAACGGGTGGAGGCCAGTCTCGCACAGCACGGATCTTCTGTGGGTCTGTTCCAATCCCATTCTGTGATACTATGTGGCCCAGATACAAGACTTGTCGTGCCCCTATGACGCACTTGGACGGCTTGAGCTTAAGACCATGCTGTTTCAACCTCTCGAAGACCCCATCAAGACGCTGAATCATCTCGTCAAACGTTCGTCCAAAAACGATGATATCGTCAAGGTAGACGAGACACGTATCATAATGGAGTCCTGCTAGGATGGCTTCCATTAGACGCTCAAAGGTCCCGGGCGCATTGCAGAGCCCGAACGGCATAACACGGAACTGGTACAGACCTTTCCTGGTTGCAAAGGCTGTCTTGCATCTATCTTCGGGGGACACTTCAACTTGCCAGTACCCTGACATTAAGTCAAGGGTACTCCACCAACTTGCACCTGCTAAAGAATCCAGAGAGTCGTCGATCCTCGGCAACGGGTAAGCATCCTTCTCTGTTATCTTGTTCAAAGCACGGTAGTCAACGCAGAAGCGCATTTTCCCGTCCTTCTTTTTCACCAGAACTACCGGCACTGACCACGGTCCACTGGATGGCTCGACCACACCCCGTTGTAACATGTCTTCGACTTGCTCATCGATCATTTCACGGGCGTGAATCGGCGGTCGCCTCGGCGGAATGCGGATGGGTGGTGCACTTCCAGTCTTTATGTGATGTTGTACCATCGTCGTTCGACCTAGATCAGTATCGTCCTTAGCGAACAGGTCAGTATATCGGGTGGCCAAATCTTCTACAGCCAGGGCTTGGTCTGTCTCTAGGCCTTCGCTGGATCGTCGAACCAGATCTGTAAGGTGGTCTGGACATGCGCTGGTCGGCACGGCGGGCCTCTGTCTACTAGGTTTCGCACGGCTCGGCGTCGACGCTTCGGCTGCACTCGAAACTTGATCGTCCACTACTTCTACTTCACCCATACGGCCACAGAGTGTCCCGGCCTGGACTACAGTCGGATCTGAGGACAAGTTGAGAAACCTCAGAGTGACTTCGCAGTCGCGGTCAACCTCGGTGAGGACCCTGGCCACCATGGCTCCTGTCTTCTGGGTAAACTCCGGTTCGTTTTCGATCATCCCTACCTCGCCTGGTAGGCCCCCACGAACTTTTCCTGTTACAACGGCTTCGGCTCCAGCAGGAATAGTCACAGTCTCGGACACGGCTACACGGTAACAGCCTGCGCTCCCCACGACCTCGCATTGAATGTAGCGGCCACCATACTTGACCCTGTGGCGCTCCGTGTCGATCTTGGTACAGTGGGTGCTGAGAAAATCGTACCCTAGAAGCGCGTCCACTGTCAGATCTCCGACTATCATCTTCTGTGTTCGTGTGGTACCGTCTATAGTGATTTTAAAATCAGCTTCACCTTTCAGGGGCATCAGCGTACCGTCAGCCATACGAATACTAGTGTAAGATGGGCTACTCAAGGCTGGTCTGAGCCGCGGACTCAGCTGCTGGTATACTTTCTCGCTCAGGAGGGAAATCGACGCCCCCGTGTCAACACAACACCACATCTTCACTGGCCCGATCTTGGCAGGCAAATAGAGTCCAGCTTCCCCGGAAGTATTAACTTTGGGAGGATTCTTGGGCGATCTCGGCGGTTTAGAGTCATCTGTTCTGGACAAATCTGGACAGTCCACCCGGTAATGACCCTCTCTGCCGCACGACCAGCAAGCATTACTTCGCTCCCGATTCCCATACGTCCGTTGTTGACCTCTGGTGTATCTTTGTGGTCGTCGCCGTGGTTGAGGTTGAGACTTTCGCATTATTTCTTCCATCAATTCCTTGATCTGTTTTCTCAGGCGAGCTTCAGATTCTTCGTCATCCTCAGAGGTTGCAGCTATTCCCTCATCTTTACTAGGAACCGTGGACTTCGCGGTTGCCCAAGTCTTACGGCGTTGCGAGGACTTGAATGCTTCTACTTCTACAGCAGAGTGTACAGCTGCATCTAAGGTCTTCGGCCGCGTCTGCCATACAAGAAATCTAAGCTCGTCTCCAATAGCCTCCAAAAACTGATCCTTTGCCAAGGTATCCTGTACGTCATCTCCGGCATCGGGATATGCCTGTTGGGCAAGCCGAAATAATGCCTGAGCTAGGCCCGGAAGATCTTCTGACTTCTCTCTGTATCTGGCTTTCAACTGCGTTTTATACAAATCCAATTGATTCGGCGGAGCAAAACGCTTCTCCAAGGCATCCCTCAATCGTCCATAGTCAGCGCTCCCTGGTTCTGACTTCAAACTGGCCAACAGCTGCTGGGCAGATCCTCGGAGGGCGACGGCCAGATATTGACCCCGTTGTGAGTATGTCCATCCGTTGATAGCAGCACAGTGATCGAAATGGGAGAGATAATCCCGTAATGGCGTTGTCCCATCATAGGTAGCTGCCTTTGCCGCCGTCAACATCGGTCGCCTCACCTCAATAGCAGGGGTCGAGGTTTGTAATGGCTGCCTCCAGCTCATGGGATCATCTCGTCCTCTCCTCGGCGGCGGCGGCGTCTGATCGCAACCCTGCTGCGACCCGGACATACATTCGGTTCGGCGGTAATCATCAACCATTTCGGCAGCCCCACAACTCGCATTCGGCTCTGCTGCGTCGTTTACAGTGTCCGGTCGTCTGATTGCCTCCCTTTCTCCCATCTGGCTGTCGGTGATTCTGGACATCTGGCCCGCCATCATCGATACACTCGATTCGAACGCTCTGGCCATAGACCCGATGGTTTGTCGTAGCTCGGCAATCTCTTCCATTATCTGTACTGTCGAATCGTCGTCACGGTGTTCATATCGGCCCCCGAGACCGTGGTTATCAGAACCAGAGTCTTTAGGGGCTCGATAACTTCCGTTCTCGTCGGGCAACGTCTGCCACGAAGGTATCGGCGACAGGTCAGCTGGGGGAGCCGATAGCACTGTGTCCAGCTCTACTGTGGACAGGTCTAGCAAATCCACTCTCTTCGGCGCCTCAGTCGCTGAACGCCCGGTCCCCACTCCTCGTCGTGACTCCTCTCGGTCCCACGGAGTTGGCGTTGTGGACAGCCGCCGCTGTCTTCTCGTCCTCCCTGATTGTGTGTCGCTGTACGCTGGACGTAGTTCGGCGCCGACATCTCCAATAGTCATCATGCTTGGTTTTCTGGTTTCTTCCCAGCGTGGTCCCTTCTCCATCGGTTTCCCGGTGTTGGCCATCCCACCGCTGCCACCAGTTGTGACGTTCGAGCGGTCAGAAAACGTCTATCTTTGCGGTGCACACGAGACTTGAGGCGGCCTGGTCTCAGGCCCCTGTGACAAATTGTCAGGCTGATGTGAACGCAGTCTCGTATGACTGGAATTGGCCAACGAGGAAGGTCCGATTCAACCTGTCACCTTGTCTGGATCGAGGAGGTAGGATGGGAGGGACCTGTAGAAACAACCAAGGCAATAATAAAATAATAATATTGTATTCTGCAATGTACACAGCTCTGTACGCGCACAATACCTGTAATAAAGATCCCTACTCTAGAGGTAGTTATCGTTAAGTGTTATCTTTATCTTAAAGAGAAAGACTAATAATATACAATATATACAAGAGACCCTATCTATGACGCGTCACGGCCCAGTCTCGTCCAGACTGGCTCTCGTCGTGGTATGGTACGGCGTCTCTGGTTCCTCTCCGGTCGTAGGCGTAGCCCCGGACTGTGTGGAACGTCTACCGTGTCTCAGGTTACACGGCCCAGTTCATCTAAGCGTTATTAATCGTCTCTGGAATCCTCTCCGTATCA
>JAVTVY010016363.1:0-59976 GCA_036873755.1 Hanleya hanleyi
AAAATTATTTTCCAGCATATTAAACAACAGACTAAACCAATACACGGATGAGAATAACCTTATCTCTGACAATCAGTCAGGATTCCGTAAAAACAGACGTACTGCTGATAATCACTTTATTCTTAAAACTATTGTAAACAAATATGTCCAAAAACTTAATAAGAAAGTATATCTATGCTTTATTGACTTTCAGAAAGCATTTGACTGTGTATGGAGAGATGGCCTCCTACTAAAGTTACTTAGACTTGGCATTGGTGGAAAATTTTATAATATTATTAAATCTCTGTACCACCAAAACAATGTAGCAGTACAAATCGATGGTGGTATTACGAGTGCCTTCAAGTCTCAAAAGGGTGTTAAGCAAGGTGATAACCTTAGTCCAACTATGTTCAACTTATTTGTAGATGATCTGGTATTCCCAGCTGAAACATGTCTACCTGTAACTCTGGAGAGAGAAAGTCTTTCTCATCTCTTATGGGCTGATGATTTATTGATCATGTCAGAAACACCTCAAGGTCTCCAAAATTGTCTTGATATACTATATGACTACTGTATAAAATGGCATCTTACTGTGAATTCAACTAAATCAAACTGTATGGTTATTCAAAAAAGAAAAAACAAAGTAAACACAAACTCTTTTCATTTTGGTTCTACAGAAATCCATATGGCTGACAGTTACACATATCTTGGCTGTACACTTAATTCTAATGGAAACTTTTCCCAAACAAAAACTGACTTGGAAAAGAAAGGTCTAAAAGCTATGTATAAATTACACAAAACATTTTCTGGTCTAAATCCACCACCTGAACTATACAATAAGCTTTTTGACACCCTTGTCAAACCAATCATTTTATACAATTCCGAAATTTGGGGCTCAGAACTCCTAACCAAATTACAAAACAACGACCTTAACAAATTTTTTATGCTAGCTGAATCTGAACCATTTGAGAAAGTTCATACAAAGTTTTGCAAGTTAAATCTTCAAGTTGGTAAAAATACAGTCAATATCGCATGTAAAAGAGAACTTGGACGATTTCCTCTTATTGTCGACATTCATACAAACGTTCTAAATTATATGGCACATCTTGAAGATAATGCTGACAGACCTATACTTCGGGATGCAGTACTTTGTAGCAAATCACTCCAAACCAGTGGAATTGGATGGCACAGCTATTCCCATCTTGTCATGGAAAAAAATGATATCATGTTAGAGGAGCTTCCGCACTCCTCTTTAAAACGCAAAAGAATCTCATCGAATGTAAAAGATAAACTAACTGCAAAATATATACAATACTATCAACTTAAGTTGAAAGAGTCGGAGAAACTTCTCCACTATAAGCACATAGAACAAAATTACTGCATTGCAAACTACTTACAATTCATTAAAAACAGAAATTTCAGACAGGCCCTAACAAAACTCAGAATTTGTGCACACAGGCTTGAAATAGAAACGGGTAGATACAGAAATATAGACAGAGATAAAAGATTGTACAAGGGATGTATAACAACCGACAAAACAGTAGAAGATGAATTTCATTTCCTGTGCAAATGTCCTAGCGGCGAAAAACTAAGAGATATATTTTATAACAACATAAGTAGCATTTGCCAATATTTCCCTAAGTTGACGGATCTGGAAAATTTTTATTTTCTTATTAACCCACCAATGCATCTTTCACCAATAATAGGGCAATTTTTCTATGAACTGCTTAACGAGAGAGCAAAGGAACGAAATTGCATCCCTGCCACATGACTGATTATATGGGTAAATTGTATTTACTCACGCTGGGTTTGACCAAATAACCTTGTTAAGGTACCATGTTCTATCTGTGTGCACATGTATGTATCTATATGTATGTGTATGTATATGCATTTGTCTTGTCCTGTAGTTTTTAATATGAACCTTTTAATATTTCTGTATGTTCCATGTATAGAAATAAATCGAATCAAATCGAAACAGGTGTTGAAACAGGTATTGAACTGAAAGAAAAAATTTGAACCATATACAGTAAACTACTGCATATAACAAAATGGGAGTTTCTTTGGAACAGTATAGACTTTGCATCGGCAAACATAATATTATTTGCCACTCTATACAAAGTAAGTTATCACAGCTTATGCTTCCAATTATCTATGCATTTCTACATTACTATATCTTAAACGCCACAGTGAATACAATTCAAGTAAACCCGACATCAGTACTTTAAGTACTTTGATTGTTAACTGCCAACATACACTCCAAATCTAACATTGTCATCATTTTGTTGTGGCTGTGGTTGTCTTCCAGAACAATTTAACGAATTTTGCACTTGTTCCAACAGCTTCATGCTTCAACTTAAACCATGCTGTATCGGCTGAGTTGTTGAAACACCCTCCATTTCCTAGCTCTGACATACTGCATCACTGTCGAAATATGGGTACCATGACAGAGTGATAGATCACACAGCCAGAAGGTTCCTGATTTACTTTGAATGTCCTTATTGCCTAAGTAATATATTAGCAGCATTTTACAACAACAACAATTCACTGACTTATAGTGAAAAATTATAGTGAAAGGTATTTATTTTTTGTTGTTTGGCATTTTTATTTGCTGGCATTGTTTCAGATAGAGTACAACAGCCTAATTCATACAATCAGAAATAAAAAGAGAGTTAAAGTCTTTATGTTCAAAATATAGGAAATATAAAAGTGGCAATTTGAAATTTTATTTTGATTCGATTTTTTAATGTCGGTGGGTCCATGAAATGCAAAATAAAGTTGGTGTTGCCTCACACTGGGTTTCGCCCATTGGTGAAGAAATCCCTTCTCCGTGGCACTTCTACCAGGGATGATTCGTGATTGCTCGTCCTCCAGGGGTGTGTGCCCCACCCTCTGTCTCATCCAAAAAAAAATTTGCCACCCATAATAAGGGGTGTGCCCAAATTGGGGAGATCTAAAGCCCTGTGAGTACCAAATTATGGGTTACAAACTTATCTGGGGAAATGCTCTTTGCCCGTGTTTCACACGAGCTTTCATCTACAAATTGTCGTTCGGGTGTTAAGAGCAAAAAAAAACAATGGGGGGAAAGTGCCCCACCTAGACCACATAGGGTTAAGAATCATTCTGACCACCTAAAGCATCCAAAACCTAAGGTGTAAATTTCACCTACACATCGATATCAGCCAATTAGAATATACCCAATGACTTATTCTCTCAGTAGTTATGCATTCCTCCGATGGAGTGACATTTCTTGTCTATGAATTTTAAGCTATGTATAAATTCTTTTGAACAAAGTCAATTAATGGCCCGATATATTAAGGCTAGTTCGAAGTGAGAATGGAGATGTCGATTTGGGTATGAAAGTGACACTGGATTTTTCAGTAAGGATGCGAGTCTTCATACTATGGTTATGGAAGTTGGTTGCAAACCCTTTGTACGAACATTCGCATATGTAAACCTTGCACAAATGGTTTATTCAGCTTTTCTCGGCTATTCCATTAACTACAATTACCTGGTTTTCATTTACTGAAGCAGTTTGTCTGCTAGAAGCTTTTGGTACCCCAATTAGCCCAGCAGAATTCCGATTTGCAAACCAGCATCGCTTATATTTCCTTGGTTGTGACATCATGTCAGACCAACCTCAGGAAGACTGAACGTTACAAGTATTGATGTGCGGCCAGGTGGTCTGATGTGACATCACAAACCAGTGTCAAACAAGGGCAGATAATTAAGCGATGCTGATTTCATTTCTGAAATCGGCTGGGTTTGAAATGACAACTTTGAAGCACTTTTCTAAAGCTACTAGGAGACGAAATATTTCAGACAAAACCAACAGAAGTAAATAGACTGATAGTTTCAACATTAACTAACCCACAAAGAACACAAAAAGAAAAATATGAAAAGCTTTGCATTTCACCTTCAAAATTAATGATTTTACACAAATGCGGAACCAGAGTTCATGGAGAATCAAATGACCCACTCTGCCTTGCAAAAATTCTTCAAATGTTGGACTTTTATGTCAAACTTTTTCTCATACCTAAAATTTCAATATTTGCACTCTAACCACCACAGGGGACAAAATCGTTGCTAAAACATGCCAGGTTCTTTAAACTTAATTCCCTAAATTTTGTCCATTTCAACTTTGTTTGCTGAGTATTGTCATGATAATTGGACATACCCATTTTATTCCTATTCCTTAAAAACCTCAGCTCCTCAGACAGCTTGTCATTTCTCTTGTACTTCCAGAACCAGTACAACTTCAGCAACGCCAATTACTTCAGCGTGACGATAACTGGCATACAGGCCACTGTCATGTACGACATGAAACAATTGGCAACGGGCAAGAACAAGACGGCGTTGACAATCCCCATACGAAGCACTCGGGCTCACGAAGTCGCCATCGATATAATACTAAAGGGGGATGAAGGTTACATGGTGTAAGTCAACTTCACATACCCATGCCGAACACTAAACAAATTTGCCTTGACCATATGTGTCCCAATGTCCTAGCTCCATATTACTTCACAATCCATATTCGGAGAAGTGCCCCGGTTTGAACTTGGGACCAACTTTAATATACAGAAGTTATAAAAATTATAACCTAGCCAAACTGGTTGTGAATTACATATAGCAATAATTCGGAGAAGTTATAGTGCCCATGCATTTGACCACAAAATGTTTTTGGAAGGAAATGTCACAAAAGGTTGACTGGAGGGAAGAAAATGTTATTTTCTAATGGTAAGATGATCATGTTACTCTCACTCCCAGTAGATTGGATTTGGCCATAAATGTTGCATCAACAGTCCATGAGCAACGAACTTTATAACTTTATAAGGTCATATAATGTTGATTTGCACAGTAAACAAAACATTTGTGCAGCAAAAAACAAGTGTGGCCTTTACCTCCTTAATCGACTGGGCTGATCAGTGTCCAGGGTAATAGGAACTGTGAGCACTCCTGTAGGCACCATCATGATATGACTGAAACAAGGTTGAAAACAACGTTAAACCTTACTACTCACTCACTCACTAGCTTGGCTTTCTAGGAAAATATACATAATTGAGAGGAAAATCTGGGATGCGACGATATAAGCCAATGTATCCAGGTTATTATCTCCTGATAATGAAAGTTAAATGAATGAATACCACATGAACAAGTAGGCGTGAAGGTTGCAAACATAGTAACAGGTCAGACTCATTACACTCTGTGACTTCGCTACTGGTCAAAATATCATTATTTTTTGCACAGTTTTGATTTGGTGTAATTTTTTTATTACATTTTTAAACGCCCGCCAAAAAGGCGGACGTATTATGTGATGGCGGTTTCCGTTTATCCATCCGTCTGTCCGGTTCTCGTGTCCGGTCTATATCTGGGACAGTTTCTTATCTACAGTTCCAATTTTTGGTGAGTGGATACCCAACGGGGAGACGATGTGTCGCGTACCAAAATGAAGGTCGAGGTCAGAGGTCAAAGGTCACTGGCCTAAAAAAGCAGGAAATCACTGAAGTGCTCGTGTCCGGTCTATATCTGTGAATGTTTTCTATCCACAGTTGCAATTTTTTGTGAGTGGATACGCTAGGTGGAGACGATGTGTCGCGTACCAAAGTTGAGGTCGAGGTCAGAGGCCAAAGGTCACAGTTGCCTAAAATCAATGATCATTGACAGTTTTCCATCTACAGTTCTAATTTTTGGTGAGTGGATGCCCTGGGGGGAACGATGGGTCACTGTCACCACAACATCAGGAAATTATTAAAAATAACATTTTTTTGTGTCAGTAGATACATTAGGGGGACACGATGTGTCACATACCAAAATGTAGGTCAAGGTCAAAGGTCAAGGTCATTGTGACCCCAAAATCGTGAAATTGTAAAAAAAAATCATGATTTTTTGTGTCCGTTGAGAAATTACGGGGGAGACGGTTTGTCATGTACCAAAATTTAGGTCAAGGTCAATAGTCAAGGTCACTGTGACCTCAGAATCAAGAAATCTTTAAAAATTATTTTGTTTTGTATCAGTAGATACATTACGGGGACATGATGTGTCACGTACCAAAATGTAGGTCAAGGCCGAACATCAAGGTCGCTGTAACCCCCAAAATCATGAAATTCATAAAAATCTGATTTTTTTGGAGTCCATTGATACATTGAGGGAAGATGATGTGTCGTGTACCAAAATTTAGGTCAGGTCAAATGTCAAGGTCACTGTGACCCCAAAATCAGGAAATCATCAAAAATAACTTTTTTCTGCCAGTAGATACATTAGAGGGACATGATGTGTTACATACATGTACCAAAATGTGGGTCAAATGTCAAGGTCACTGTTACCCCAAAATCAAGAAATCATTAAAAGTCACATTTTCATATGGCTGTCGAAGACGAGGTCGTGTAATGCAATGTTGCATTCTGTCCATTCATCCATTAACACTTTGCTGTCCATGTGATATCTCTAGTTTCAAGGTATGATTGGTACCAAACTTTGAGTATACCTTACTCGCATGGCAAAGAGACGTCATACATTTTGAGATCAATTTGGCAAAGGTCAAGGTCACAATCTCCCAAAACTGAATCAAGTTTAGCTGATTATATGTGTTAGGTTGGAATATTCAGAGTTCTCTCCCCTACATGTATATGGCATTTGTCCTGTGGAGTTGTCTCCCATGTTTGAAACAGCTACATTTAGTTAAACTGTTGTGACATAAAAACCATACATTTACTAATTCAATGGGGAGAGGGGTCCTCCATGAACTTCATCGGTTTCAGTGTGGGATATGTGAGCTCTCGGCTCTTGCTTCAAGGTCAACTAGTTACCATGAGTTAAGCCCATTTTAGTTTATCATTCAATATAAGATGTGATATATGTTACATTCTCAGAAGCACAAACCTTTCTCTGGATTGCTAGCTACCAATTGGAATCAAGGCTATTAAACAACCTTGAAATTTGGATCAATGTAATTCCAGATATACGGGCGTATATTGAAGCCCCTTGGACTCTTGTTCAGTATTATTTTCATATAATTTCCAATTTGATGAACCTTTAGGGCTGAATCTTGACATCAGACATCTGTCACTCTGAACTGATCTTTGACATGTTTTAACCGTCTCTGTGTCTTGCCTCACAATCAATTGAAATTCATCTATTTTGTCATGGACACATTCCTTTTAATATATACATTTAATATGTTGAAAACTGAAATATATGTACATGGTTCTGAAGCAACGAATAAATCTTGTATAGTCATTACTGTTCCAGACAATAGTACTCTTGAGTACTTTCATTTCAACTTCCCTGTCCTAATAAAGGACCTGGCCCAGTTTAAGGAGAATTTGGCCCCTGTGAGGTGTGGTTTGCAGTACCAAAATGAAATATCATGTACGAAAGAATATTTACAGTTAGCGTAATATATATTATCTTGTTTTATGCTCCGAATATTTTGTAGACCCTGGGTCTTAAATTTTTTTTTATAACTGCATCTTCAGGTAATATTAATAGATTTGTGCAAAATCCTCTATTTTGAGGTGAAAACAGTACACTTTTCTCTCCATAAACATATGAAGCCAGTCCGGAAACAAAACCATTTTTGGGCAACAACAAACTACTGACACGGTCAATATTTTGGAGTTGAGTTTATCTTGGTTCTTTACTGGATTCATATGTTTACGGAAAGAAAAGTGGGCTGTTTTCACCTCAAAATAGACGATTTAATACAAATCCGCTACTTCAGGATACTGTTATTAAAAAAGCATAAGACCCAGGTCCTACAAAATACTCAGAGTATAAGACAAGATAATATACTTTACGCTAACTGAAAATTTTCTTTCGTACGTGATTTTGATTTTGGCACTCCAAACCACACCTCATGGGGGCCAAAATCTCATTAAAGTGTGCCATATCCTTTGATCACCCCCTGATTTTATGGTGAGAAATTTTGCATCCTCTGATTGAATTATAAGACTATATTTAACATCTGACACTTTCCCAGTTGTCACACTGTACAGCCTGAGTAGTCTCCCCTTTAACATACTTACTTGCAATATCTGAATACATGTACCACCTCTCTAAAATGAAGGTAAAAAAAGGTCGATTTTGTTCAATAAATTGAAGAATATATCGGATGAAGAGACATCTGCCATAGGAGACCATTGACATATTTATCCACTTTAGATGAAACTGAAAGAGCAAATTGTCATCTACCTAAAATTTGCAAACGAATAGACTACATATATTGTTGTCTATCAACAATTGGACTATGCACACTTTCATTGGAAAACCACTGTTTCAACATATAACAATATATATTAAAGGTAAGTCACCTGGAGATTTTGGAGCGTTATGACATGTATGATGACTAAGTCAAGTTATTAAGCAAAAACGACCTTTTTTACCTCCATTTTAGAGAGGTAGATCTCTCTGGCCTGTTTATAGCTTCTTGTTATTGATATCGAATCATTCTAACTGCTCATTTCTGTTTGTCTTTCAGAGAGTACTGTTTAGATCCAAGAAGATGGGTTCACGACCTATTCATGCAGTTTGAGTATGTATAGACATGTACATGTATACTATTTTAATAAGCCAGACAGGCAGAGGAAATTGTGAAAATTAAGAGGCATTTTGTATACATTTGTGGTATGGGTGAAGAGTATCTACTTGTATGTGGAAGAATCATTATAACTAGAATGAAAGCACACTCTTTCCCGCTCGCGGAAGAATTGGGGAATAACTGTGTTGTATTTGCGGACGTTAATGCTGGTTTTACTGCTGCAAATTGGGTTTTACAGACAACGCATCAGCGGAGTTTGTAAAAGGAATATTTGCGGCAGTAAAACCAGCATTAACGTCCGCAAATACTAAAATACAACATGGTTATTCTCATTCTAATTCTACTTCTTTATTTCCAAAGTAATTTAATAACATTACTTTAGAAATTGGTGCCTATTCAACCACATTCAATGTAACATAAAACATGCTTGCTCATGCAGTTGTAATACCCAAGGATGCATTGGATCCCAGGTGTTTGCCAGGTTTTCCAGACCACAAACACCTGGTAAAATGTTCATATTTTCAATATGAAAGTTTTACTGAGCAGGGGAACTAATTCTGTGGAGTTAACGTTGATTGTCTCTTTGTCAAAATTGCCGCATAATAACGGTCTCGGAATAATTATCGGGAAACACTACAGCACCTGTACAGGAAAAAATCGCAAATTACGGAAAAAGTAGGTCACTAGGCCTATGTGCATTCATACGGAAACAAAGTCGAGTAATTTTCTTGAATTGTTTAAGGTGAGGGATGTGTGTACTTGGGGGGAGGGGTGTAACCTGGCAAAAAAGGATGCAGGGATGTAGTGCATGGCCGGGTAAAATAGGAAATAGGGGTTTTTTGTGCATGTTGTAATTGGTTGACCCCTTGATGCGAAAATTGCATGTAATAATTCCAAACTACATATAGATGTAATGGTCACTGTCAGAATTTATTCCCATGGTTACAAGATGGTGCCACTCACTGTCACTGTTAGACTTAATAACCATAACAACTAACATTTTGATGGCATGATATTGTAACGGGAATCGAACTACAAGGTCAACGTGTGCTGGTCACTTGTACATTCCAAAAGGCAGGACAGAGTACTTCAAAAGAAGTTTGAGTTACTCTGGTGCCACACTATGGAATAGCCTGCCTCAAAACGTGCGCAGTGCTGAGTCTGTGAATTCATTCAATAAACTTGTAAATAATTTTGTAAATAATAACAGAGATTGATTATTTGTATGTTACATATATATTATCATCAATTGTGCTTTATAGATACAATATATTTGAACATCTTTCTTTTGTTATGAGGGCCTCAAGGGAGAACAGTCTCTGACTGATTGTGTAACCCTCGTTAAATAAAGCATTTATTATTATTATATATATTATGTATCCTGTTACATCATGACAGGTAAACTTTTGAATACAGTATTCCTACTTTTGACAGAATACAAATCTCCCATTGCAGATCAAGGTTCCAATTTGTCTGTATAACTTTTCCTGTTAGCTTTGTAAAGTCCTTGGTTTTCTCTATCTAAAGTGAAAAGAAAATATGTCCCAAAGAATTCAGTGATGGTCTTGTCATTATTGTATGAAAATATATCTCTGTTTCTTCTTCCCCCCAGAATGACGGCGAATTACAGCTACCTTGGAAGAACAGAACAAACAACTCTGACAACGTACCAACACGTTAGCTGTGGTAACAACACTGAACTCTGGAAGGTCAGATAGGGCCAATATCAACCCCTGGATGTACATTTGCTAGGGATGATACATGATGGAAGTCCACGTCAACCATTGCTTGTCCTTTGCTGAGGCATGGTGCATGTAGTCGCATGGTTCATACAGGTCATGTAATACCAGGAAAGTACTTGGCTTTCGAGATCCTTTTCCTGGAATTCTGAATATATGAAGTTTGTTATAGACATGTAAACATCACAGGTGATACAATTTTATTTTTTTATTCTCCTTTAAATATTTCATATAGTTTGAATAATGACAGAAATATCAGTCTACCTAATTCGCTTGGGTTAATCTGAAGCAGTTTGTCTGCTAGAAGCTTTTGAAAAGATGATACCCCAAGCCCGGCTGAATTCCGATTTTGAAAACCATCACCGTTTATCTTTTCTTGATATGTCATGTCTGTCCAGCCTCTCAAAGACTGAATGTTACAAATAATGATGCAGCCCTCGCAATTGGCATCGGCATTTGGCATTGCCGATGCAAAAAAGCTGCAGCGAATGGAGTTGGCCTCGACCATTTTTAACATGGGACTGAATGGGGGATAATGTTAGTTTACAACATTTTCTGCCAAGGCAGATTTCTGAATTGCGAGGGCTGTGATGTCCATTCAGGAGGTCTGATGTGACATGACAAACCATTGTCAAACAAGGTCAGATAAGTGATGCGGATTTCATTTCTTAAATTGGCCAGGCTTGAGATACCAACTTTGGAGCACTTTTCTAAAGCTACTGGAAGACAAAATATAATTCAAAGAAGAAATGTAGAAAAGAAAAGTAAATAGGCTGATAGTTCCAACATCAAAGAGCCAAGGCACTCGTATTAAAAGTATGCCTGAAACAACACTTGACAGCAAAGCTGTCCAACTGGCGGTAAAAGTAATTGATAACAACAATTACGTTTCTATGTGACAGCTTTGGAAATCCAATTCTAGTCAACTGCTCAAGAACAACAGAAAAGGCAGCTGAAGACCGTGCCTGATGTTATGTTGGGATAGTCCATAATGACATTCCAAATGTCATAGCTTTTAATGCTGATTGTTGTTTTGAAAGATGTATGGAGTTCAGGCAGTGTCTTTAGCTTTCTTTTCTGTCTTGTTTTTGGGCAGTTTATATAATTCGGACATCAAAGGTCATAACATAGAAAAGTGATTGTCCCAATTACTTACTTTTTCCACCGAACTGACATCTTTGCACTCAAGTATTATTTAATGCACATTTTCGAGTACATCAGGTCTGTCTTTAACTAAATCACGAAGACACGAAAAGGAAAATAGGAAAACCATTGCATTTCACCTGTAAAAGTTCGGAAAATAAAATCGAGAACTGTAATTTTGGTACATGTAAATGAAAACGGACCTGCTGCAGGTTAGTGAGGTTTTGATCCCCATGGGCTGCAGTTTGAAATGCGAAAATGAAATAACCCATCAGTTGGCTTAAAGTATATAATCTTATTCTTTGGAGTATTTCCAGGCGCTGGGCCTTAGAGTTCTGGAGTAACAGATCCTGGAAGTAATGAATTTGTGCAAAATTGTCTGTTTTGATGTGAAAATGCAACTTTTTTCTCTCTGAAAACATATGAAGTTCAATGTTAATAAATTAATATACTACCAATGCTCCTCACTCGGATTTGTCGCCAATCTTACTGAATTCAATTCAGAGCGCCCAGATGATGAATATTTAATAGTCTTATGGTATCAAGGCCGCATTTTAACTACTTTACTGGCAGTGAGTCAGGGAGGGGGATAGGGTCATGGTCTCTGCTTTAACCCAAGGTTTACGCCAAGGACCAGTCCATAATTTTACCCCGCCTTATGGAGCTAGTCCAGAACCATAACCGGTTTGGGGGCATCAGTTAAATATCAATATTTTTCGGTAAACAACTATCAATATTTTGGGGTAAAGTTTATCTTGGTTCTGGACAGGCTTCATATGTTAATAGAGGGAAAAGGGTTCTGTTTTCACCTTGAAATAGACTAAGCACAAATATGCTACTTCAAGATGCTGTTAAAAAAACCACCTTGACTTGAAATACTCGGACCATACATGTATGACAAGATAATATACTTTAGGCCAACTGGAAAATTCCACTTTAGCACTCCATTTGGACCTCTATCATGAGGGGTGGCAATGTCAAGAAACTGTCAATCCAGTATGTTTTAGTGATAGATTTCACAAATGAAATGAACTAGATTTTCATCCGGGCCAGTAATTTGACCATTTTGAGATTTTACCATGATGATACTTAGGAAAGGTCATTGAAATTTTATCACGATGATACTTACCTTAGGAAAACGTTATCTGAGAAATTGTTCAATTTATCTTCCTAAGCAGCGACAATCTGTCCTGATCAATTGCACTTGACCCCTTAATATGGAATGGAATAATCTTCACATGCTTTCATCGGTACAACACTTTCTGGGTGGGGGTTTGCCTAGCCCTGTTTGAGACTTATGTGTTCCAGGCCTATGGCTAGCCAACCTATATATATTTATGTTGTCTAGTTCCAGAGATACTTGCCATGGTATTGTCCATAATATGTATGCTTGTCAGTAGTGGGCTCACATCAAAGAACATGTAAATAATGGCCAGGTGATCAAATTTTTATACCTGTACATAGACATGGGTGTGCCTGTACATATGAAGACAAGAAAGTTACACAAATATGCTAACTCTGATAATATGTAAATCTTATTTATTTTACGTGTAAACTCGAAAAAATAGTTCATAATATGTACTCGAAAAATTGTCATGACTATTGAATGTGTAGCATTGTTTCTTCTTTTAACCATATTAACCTATGTGTATAGCTAAAACAGTGATAGTGAGTTCATGTGCATTGAGCTATTTTTGCTCCACATTAAGCTAAGCAGCTCAGTGCGTACACTGTACTTTTAAAGAAAAACCCAGTAACAAATCAAATATTGTTGAAATTGAGATATGTGATTGATGTCTTTTTCCTGAGAATTTTTTCATTGTTTCATCAAAATATACCGAATGGTGCGATTGACAATACAAAGGCTCCGAGATGAGTCACAAATGCACAGAATCTGGAGGAGGTCCCTTTGACCATGTCCTGGTAGTAGGGGTGAGGGGAAGATGGATGTGGGCACTTCTCCCTGTCCCAGCTTCATGGAGGATATCTAATTCTACGCATTAGCATTTATACATACAGATTTTAGGGCCTGTAATTATATGGAGCTTGAAAGTTCATTTCCCGTGGATAAAACCACTTTTCCCCCCTTCATTCTTGAGAAAAAGTGCCATATATTACCCAGAATTATTCAGACTAGACAATATTTCCACATTAAATTTGCATCCTAATCCCCAAGTGACACGGAAAATATTGATGACAAAGTTGTTTGTCGATCTCATTGGTTGGGGCGTCTATATGGTCCAGTCAATTCCCATATTCCGGCATGATGAAGCCACTACGGTAATTCCCCTGATAATTCAATCACAGGAAGTTCACGTTTTAACTCTGTTATTGAAACACAGAGAAAAAGTAACATTTCCATTCCTCATTCAAATTGAAGAAAACCCATATATGACATGTATGATGACAAAATGTGACACTTTGTTGCTGGTGCCATCAAGAATATTTCCATATATAAGCCATTTTTGTTGCACTTCCGGTGATCGAATTATTAGGGGAATTACCGTAATCGCATATGTTGTGCTCTTGACCAGTACATATTAAAACCAAAAAATGTGTGGTAGATGTGTTGTAGATGCTCTAATAATCCAATCACTGTATATATGGGGTGATTAAATTTATTGGAAAAGAAAGGTAATAGAATGATACAAGATATTTCTAGAATGTTATTTTCACTATCGGAGACTTAACTTTGTTAGCGATTGAATTAGAAAGTAAAAAGAGATTGATCAAAATATCAGAATATTAATCATATATGTTCAGTATACCCTTATTGTGTTTTGAATTTCCTTGTGACAGTCATCTCTCAACATTTGTGATATATTCTGTGAACAGCAAGTGCTGATATAACATGTAAACAGGCATATGTTTGTTTACAGGATGTGTGTTTTGTATTGCATGTCCATGTATTTCTTACCCCTGGAGACATGATATTTATACTATTAGGATTGCAAGTTTATATGCATTTTTCAGTTGGTTTTACTTATTTTCTGTATATCCAGGTGTACTATTTTTATATCATTTAAACATATAACTGGTCAGAAGCACTCCTAGAACTCTTCTCAGAATCTGGCTTCAGTGGAAAAAATTCATGCTCTAAAAAATAAGAACATATAGTTGAGAACATTGGTATTTATTTTCCTGTTTCCTTAAATATTATATGATAATGTACTGACATCAGAAATAGCATTTGGGTGAAAGAAATTTTTAATATATTTTGTTATTTTCTTTCAAGATGTCTCCACTCCTAATAAGATTCCGAAGCCTAAAATTGCACACTAGTAAGCAAACAACTATTCACTAAAATAATCTTACTTGAAGAAAAAAATCGATGTAGTAGGAAAGAAATATGCAATATTTATTTTCTCGTAAATTTGACCCGCAGGTGGGTAACAAGTCCTTAAGCCTGCATTATGATCGAGTACATTGCAATGAGAATCATCGAGTCGCCATGATAGCGGACATAACACTCTCTTGCATTTGACCATTGTTGATCCGTCTTTAACCATGCTGGCTGGCAGACAAAAAATAAAAACTCCATTGGCACCTCAGATTTGCCATTGTTAGGCGGGGATAAGCATGAGCTTTAACTCCAAACCTTTTCACAATTGCTTCTGAACTAGGTGGAGATGAACATAATGAGAGACTGAAAGTTTGCCTACGTTTTCAGTTAAAAAACTGAATGTGATTAGAGTCGTGGTTGTGGCATTGTATTGATTTATGTGTATATACAGATATGGATACTTAATGGTAGGTGCTGGATGCATCATTGATAATTGTATGTATCATATTCAGACTCTCCTGCAATATTTATGATTTCAAATCTTCAATAGAGAGGGGTGAAGGGTATTTATCATTCACAACTGTCCAAGGTGCTTGATTACACAAATTAGTTACTTAGTTGGATTATTGGGCAGGCATTCTGGTTGCAGGCATTAATTAAACGCAACATAAAACGGCGAGTTAATTTGAAAATACCTTTCTGTGCGGAACGGATGATATTATGGTAGATTGTTTGAATGCTATGCTGGTGTGCGTTTTATAAATTGTTACTTTTAGTGTAAACTGTATATTCACTTCTGTCTTTCTATTGGAAAACGTAACAATAAAATAATTGCATTTTTCATGAGTCCTTCTCGATTCCTTCTTCATCCTGCTGGCTTGTTGTCAGTCAGACAGGTCGCATCTCGCTCATCTTGAGGGAATATAGAGCCATCCTGGCGAGGTGGTGGCGATATGTGGTGGTGACATTCATGTAAGGGATCAAACTGGTGGCAGATCACACTGGTTTGTGAAAGAGATCATCAATCAGAAACTTGAACTTGACTACTACTCCACCAGCAGAATCGTATACCATACACAGATAATAACTTGATGGTACTAGCGTAAGAACTACTGTGTTCCCACCAAATAGGCCTAAGGCAAGACGAATCAGTCCATCACAGGGCGTTAGACATCCATCTGCAGCAGTTTGCTTGGTGTTCATATGGACAGTCACAATCAAAGCGTGACTTGAGATACATCATTCTCTAGTTGACGACTTTACAACGAATTAAGAATACTGATCAGTGATACGGATTTGATATTTTCGGAACATCATGATGTCTTGCCGGCATCGGTGAAAACTGTTGACTACTCTCTTGCAGGAAACTAGCTTTTGTTCATGTGTACTATGATTGTCTTTTTGAATTTGGTGCTAATGCTGTTATACATGTATGGAATATGGAATAGGTCTTTGGAATATGGACACGGATATTCTTCAATGGACGACGGCTGAATAATGAATGACGGACCATGACGCTTGTTATTTGTTAATTGTGGCTAGATATGTTTTGACTACAGTCTATGGCGGTTCTGTTGATGTAGATGCCTGAAGTGAGCAAATATCATACACCATGTGTAACTGGCCAGCCGATTGGCTGAACATTCCTTTCAGATACTTGGCTGGAATGCACAAGTTTTCCAGCACCTAGTGGATGTGTATTTATGTGATCATGCCAAAACTGTTTACTGAGATTGATTCATCATGGGATGCAGTGGAGATCAGAAAAGGAAATTATGGCATTATCATTCTCATGGCGTCAGATTGTATACCTCCTACTCTCAGATATACCCTCTGATTGCATTGAGTTTAAAATGTGTGGCGAAACTTTTGTAAGCATGAGTGCCAGTCAATCAGCATCGTCCGTTAGTAGTATAGTCAACGCAAATAGACTCGCATTGACCTCTTTGCACTTAAACTTGAGAAGGTGCTGGAGATTGGAAAGTGACCTCTGCCCGAGTTTGTCCGCCATCTTGAATTTGGTAAAAAACTTTACCAATTTTGCAGCAGCTTATTCTCTTGAACTCTGAGAGATACAAGGTCACGTGACAGTAATTGGGAATGTATTTCTCCGCGGTGATGCGGTCTGGAGGTGATGCGGTCTGCCTCCGCGAAGAAGAAGTAGCCCCCAGACTTCAAATACGCTGCATGGTCCGATTGGGTCGTATGTGAAGCATTCGTGAAGGAGCATCCGGCGGGGTGGGTGTGGGGTTAGAATATCGTCATTCTATGGAAATAGACGTTTTGGGATGTAGGGGAGCCCCTAATGGGCCGATGCAGTCGTATGAGGTATCAATGTGAAGCATATGTGAGAGGGCATCCGCCTGAACTATTGTCTCGGCCATTGTCAACATTCTCCGTATGCGCAAACAGGGAATTGTGGGAAAAGGGTATGGAAATAGACGTTTTGGGGTCTTGGTGGGCCACTATTGGTCCTATGGAGTCGTATGAGTTATCAATGTGAAGCATTCGTGAAGGAGCATTCGACGAGGGTGGGTGAGATGTGGAACTGACATTCTGCGCATGCGCAGTAGACAAAGTGTATGGAAATAGACAATTTGCTTCCTAAATCGTAAACCTGCTTCAATTAATGCCTTAATCTCCATTAAGCTGCACATTCAAACGTAGAAAACGGAAGTAAAAACTAAAAGTTAACTCCCCTAGGAGAGAGAGTTATCCGCCCCTAGGAGAGCTCCCACTCTTACCAACGTGGTTACTATATAAGCCAGAGCCAGCCCATTCTCGTCCTCTTTCTCCTGTTTGCTCTCGAGCAGTGCACATCTAGGAAAGTGTTTAGATTCAATTTCAACATTGGTTGTTGTTGTTTCGCTGGTGTATCCTTTATCAAGTGTGACTTTTGTTGTTTATTCGGAACTTCCTTATTGTATTATTATGTCTGAGGTTCCGACCACTATTCCCTGTCGTACGTGCGGGAAGTTTTTGTCCCCATTGGACGCCCACACGGCTTGTTTTTCTTGTAAAGAATTGTGTTATAGAGCGTTCACGTGCGCGGAATGTGTATTATGGGGCGCGACGACTTGGAAGAATTATGCCCAAGCTCGTCGTGCTTATCTTTTACATGCTTGTGATGACCCGTCTATTTCGGAGGTCGACAGACGGGTTTTAGAAATTTCTTTGGTCAATGATATGAAATGTAATGAGGATCTTGACCGAGTTGGTCAAGATCCAGTTTCGCCCGCGTCGGTATATATTCAGCCAAGCGGGACTTTTCTACACGAAGATAATTCTAGGTTGTTAGACAGTTTGACCCGTACCGGAGCTTCATTGTCTAGGGTCGATCCCAAACCCGTTCCTTTGTCCGGCTTAACAAAGACCAAGTCGGTCTTTCCGGTGCATTCCATTGTCTTCGTCAGATAAAAGAATTCTTTGCCACATGTTATTTCGCCTTTGTCTATCGGTACCACATGTTTCTTCTAAAAAGAAGAAAGCTAATAAACAACGTCGTGTGTCTATTTCTCCGTTGCCGGTTAAATCTGGACATTGTTTATTTAATTCCGTTTCCCGATCTATTTGTTGGGGCGAATGTTGGACTCGTTTGAGTCGGCCACGTGTTTAGTGTCTTCGGACGTACGTCGCTAAATATTTGGCTTTTGGCGGAGATTTTAAATTCTCTTGAAATGATCGTCTGACGATGGTTTTCTAAAAGTCTTTATGAAATCTCATGTTTAACTAATAACACAGTCCTGCATTAGGGCAGTGTGTATTCAATATTGCGTCTCCACACAAACATTGAGTTGCGACCTGGTGTGTTTGATGTGGGCTTTTATTGGCTCCCAACATTCCGTTTTGTTTCGGTCAGTATGTGAGCCTATTGTGATGTACTTTAAACGAACAGGTTTTTGTTTCGTTGATTCATGATTTTATCCATTGAATTGTTGTATAAATCTTTACCAGGATTGTGAGTACTACCCTCGTTTGACGCGGGAGGTTCGTTTTTCCCCGCCGGGGAAATCCGATTCTTTTTAAGCAGTCCGTCAATGTTCCATGTTGTTGTTGTATGTTTTATCCGGACTTTGGTAGTTTTCACCTTCATGCATTCAATTCTTTGGTCCTACCAAGAAGGTAATCTCTTGTTATATCAAGTATTATTATGTGATTTTGATATCCTGTCTTCAAGAGAGAACTTACGGAGGTTTTATTCTGCCTCTCATGTTTACGTGTGTTGCATGTGTGTACGTAACCACAACTCAACCCTATTTAAACGATTCTATAATAGCGTGAATGGCATATGTTACGGGACTTCAATGCTACGACTGTTTGTTGCATTTTAATGAGCTTCTTTGCTGATCTCTTTATGTGATTAAGGGTGTGTCGATCAACAAAGGGATCACGTGTTGGTTTATGGTGAGTATGTAATCCTATTCACCCACTGTTTATTGTGAAACTGTGCTATTCTTTGATACACAAATTTGTTATATATATGTGAATTGTTTGTTTCTCACCAAGCTGGTCCCATCTGTATACTGTATTTCGTTTATAATTCAGATGGAGTTGAGCATTATTTTTCATTTTCTTCTCTCTGAGAAAATTTAAAATTGTTAGCGCGAGGGTGTTGTTGTTGTTGTTGTTGTAATCCTAGACAATATCGACAATGCTGCCAAAAAGTCACATTGTGTGGCACATGGTAAAAAGTTTACTTGTAAATGTCACATGTATACTGTTAAAACAATTCTGTGAGTGTATTTCTCCGAGAAATCTTTAGAAATACTCTCGTTCGACGATACGGAACACGTAAATTCGTGAAGTTTTCTTGATTATCGGTACTGTCTACAAGAACATCACACTGCTCTTTAGCAATGAACTTACCGTTTCTGCTTCTCGACAGCTTGTTCGCGCTAGGTCATTTCAAATTCAAAATTTTTAATATCCTTACCTTCCTGCCGGCGAGAGTCTTTAAATGTATTTCCTCTCTTCGGGAATTTTTAAATTCTTTGAGGATTTTCTCGGTGACGTGAAATCTCTTTGTTCTGGACCACGTTCCGTGGTGCAATGGTTAACACGCTGGGCTCTGATCCAGCGATCCGAGTTCAGATCTGGCACGAAACATAATGTGACTATTTTTGGGTTATAAATAGTAACATTGTTTGTAAATGTTGATATTCTCTCCTTATAAAACTCCAGTACTGATTTTCATGTTCAGGAGACAATTTACATCGGGAGAGGTCATAAGGTAATCATGTTCACTATTACAGTATTCATGTTCACTGACACAAAGATCCATTATACCTTTTAGCTCATTGAGCTTACGTGTGATTAGCGCTAGGAACATTTAATGTGTTCATCTCTACTGCGTTTCTATTTTCTAAAAGATGGAAAATAATTACAATCGGTTTCGGTTGCAACTCTTTTCTCGCTTCGCACCTTTACGACGTTACGTTACGTCGTCTCGTTGTCCTCGTTCACCTGTACGTCGTTTCTCGCCGTTACGTCGTGTACTTTTATAAGTTTGTATCCTGCTCTATTAGGAGCATGTATGTACATTATGTTGCGAATGCGAAATCGCTACGTTGTTTATCACTCACAACGTGTCTCTCATTTTTCCACGTTCCGGTACGCCATACGCCGTGTTTCACGTCATTGCTTCATATGTGAGATGTATATTTTATATCCATATTTCCTCGTTTTTCGGCACTTCCTTCGATACTCCATCGTCGGTCGTCGGCGGGAGTGGAAGTCCGTCCGTTTAGCGTCATCCTTCCATTTGTATCAGTCCCTCTCAGGTTTTTCACATGGTGATTTACTTAGGTGCGTCATTACTCTACGAAGTGAGTTTTGTTCAAGCATTTTTTGATTCCGAAATTGTTGTTGGAATCAACAGTATTTCATCTAATACTGTTGTATGGAGAATGGAATGGGTTTTTGGATTATGGACGTGGATAGTGATGGACGTCGCCTGGATTGTCAATGACGGTCTAGACGCTTGTTTTTGAATTCAGCACAGATTTGTGTTGATTTTTGGTTTAACTCAGAACCATGTTGACTTTAACACTCAAACAGTTTGTGTTTAGATCCGTTTGCTTTAGGATTGTGCTTAAACGACACAATGTGTTTCGGGGTGTACTTGGGGACAGTATTTTATTCCCGTATAGACGGTTGCACCAGTTGTTAGACTTTGACATTATGGTTTTGTCATCATCTTAGGGCTTTTCATTTCTATGCAGGACCTTACTCACTATGTTCGTTTTTTACGGGTTCGGTCTCTGCAGCGGATTTATTTGTCCTGGTGCCGAGGACGTTATGCCGATCCCGACTCTGTCTCTATTTCCCTCGTTGCTGACTTCCTCCTTCATCTTCACCGGGATAGGAAGTTTCATATTAGCTCCATTGTAGGGTATGGATCTGCTCTGGCTAGGGTGTTCGTCTTACCTCTGGTACCGACATTAGCCTTAACGATTATATCTCTGCGCTTATTCGCGCCTTCGTCTTACAGTCGCGACGTACTCGCCTACTGTTACCGAAATGGGATATCGGTGTGGTTCTGTGTGCTTTGATTCGTCCGCCCTTTGAACCCTTTCTATCCGCTTCTCTAAAGCTGTGTCCTACAAGGTGGCTTTTCTGGCGGCTTTTGGTTTGGCCTCTTGAATATCTGAACTTCATGTTTTTGAGAGATCTTCTCTTTTCGTCCCGTTCCGGAATTTATTGCCAAATGAGTCTGTTCGCTTAGGTTCGTGCGCTTTACGGTCGTATTCTATTCCTGCGTTTTCAGACTTCCTACATGGGCTCGTTGGCGACCTTTTTGTTATGCTCTGTACGAGCCATTCGCCACTATCTTACTCGTACCGATTCCGCTCGCGGCTCTCGGCGCCTGTTATTTCAGTTGTTTCGCCCGTTCTGCAATGCATGACATTACGAAAATTCCATTGACGCCTCCCCACTACTGTATACTGCTTCTTCCCATGAGATTCGTGCCATCGCTACACATGGCCTTTATGGAAGAACTTGTCCCTCCATGACATTGTCCAGTCTTGTGTCTGGACAGCAAACTCCACGTTCACAAATTTCTATCTGTGTGATATGTCAGTGCAATCAGATAGTGTGACCACGCTTGGGCCACTGAGGGCTACCCAGCACGTGGTTAGTTCTTTCAGAAAAAGAGGGGGGGGGCAAAATTTGTCACCATTGCAGCAAGGCAGCCATCTTGCTCTTCTCTCAAGTATATCATTTTTCCACATTCATCGTGATCGTCTTTGAAGGAAGGAATAAGTCGGATAGACGACCATGGACTCTCTAATCATCAATCTAAGAGGTCTGACACTTTGAGAGTTTAATCTTTACCTTAACTACGGTTTTGCTTGTGTCTTTCAGCTTGAAACTGACTTCCTTCTGGATGATCTCAGCTGTGTCACCTACGCTCAACTCACAAGACAAGTTGGACGTAAGTCGTTTGTGGACTGAGAATGGTGTGGCTTGGCGCCCTCTAAGACCAAGAAGACCTAACAACCCGAGTGGTAGAGGATCCTGACATCTTGGTAGAGTTTGCATATCACACCACGAGCACAGCTACATGGATGGAGGCACTCAAGAATAAGTATAACTGTATCATATCCATGATTTACCCTTTACGTCTCTGACCAGGGGTTTTCTTGTTGCTTGTTGATTGTCTCATGTTTATTCCCTTGTCTGTGTCATCCCAGCTACATGGAGGAAGACACTCAAAAGATAAGTTAGATTAGTATCTTTTATTACTACTCCATAATTACCCTCTGCTTTACCGGCCAGGGTTCTTTTGTTGAGATTTATGGAAGAACCTGCCCCTCCTTGACATTGTCCAGTCTTGTGCCTGGACGGCGAACTCCACGTTCACCAATTTCTATCTGAGAGATATGTCTGTCCAGTCAGATAGCATGACCTTCACTTGGGCCGCTCATAGCCGCCCAACACGTGGTCAAGTAAATTTTGCAAAAAGGGGGGGGGGCGGCATTTTGGATCATCGCAGCAAATCTGCAACTTGCTGTATCATCTCATCTCGTTCTCAATTATATCATTAGTCCACATTATCATGATCATTTATGAAGGATGTGGGCTTTTATTGGCTCCCAACATTCCGTTTTGTTTCGGTCAGTATGTGAGCCTATTGTGATGTACTTTAAACGAACAGGTTTTTGTTTCGTTGATTCATGATTTTATCCATTGAATTGTTGTATAAATCTTTACCAGGATTGTGAGTACTACCCTCGTTTGACGCGGGAGGTTCGTTTTTCCCCGCCGGGGAAATCCGATTCTTTTTAAGCAGTCCGTCAATGTTCCATGTTGTTGTTGTATGTTTTATCCGGACTTTGGTAGTTTTCACCTTCATGCATTCAATTCTTTGGTCCTACCAAGAAGGTAATCTCTTGTTATATCAAGTATTATTATGTGATTTTGATATCCTGTCTTCAAGAGAGAACTTACGGAGGTTTTATTCTGCCTCTCATGTTTACGTGTGTTGCATGTGTGTACGTAACCACAACTCAACCCTATTTAAACGATTCTATAATAGCGTGAATGGCATATGTTACGGGACTTCAATGCTACGACTGTTTGTTGCATTTTAATGAGCTTCTTTGCTGATCTCTTTATGTGATTAAGGGTGTGTCGATCAACAAAGGGATCACGTGTTGGTTTATGGTGAGTATGTAATCCTATTCACCCACTGTTTATTGTGAAACTGTGCTATTCTTTGATACACAAATTTGTTATATATATGTGAATTGTTTGTTTCTCACCAAGCTGGTCCCATCTGTATACTGTATTTCGTTTATAATTCAGATGGAGTTGAGCATTATTTTTCATTTTCTTCTCTCTGAGAAAATTTAAAATTGTTAGCGCGAGGGTGTTGTTGTTGTTGTTGTTGTAATCCTAGACAATATCGACAATGCTGCCAAAAAGTCACATTGTGTGGCACATGGTAAAAAGTTTACTTGTAAATGTCACATGTATACTGTTAAAACAATTCTGTGAGTGTATTTCTCCGAGAAATCTTTAGAAATACTCTCGTTCGACGATACGGAACACGTAAATTCGTGAAGTTTTCTTGATTATCGGTACTGTCTACAAGAACATCACACTGCTCTTTAGCAATGAACTTACCGTTTCTGCTTCTCGACAGCTTGTTCGCGCTAGGTCATTTCAAATTCAAAATTTTTAATATCCTTACCTTCCTGCCGGCGAGAGTCTTTAAATGTATTTCCTCTCTTCGGGAATTTTTAAATTCTTTGAGGATTTTCTCGGTGACGTGAAATCTCTTTGTTCTGGACCACGTTCCGTGGTGCAATGGTTAACACGCTGGGCTCTGATCCAGCGATCCGAGTTCAGATCTGGCACGAAACATAATGTGACTATTTTTGGGTTATAAATAGTAACATTGTTTGTAAATGTTGATATTCTCTCCTTATAAAACTCCAGTACTGATTTTCATGTTCAGGAGACAATTTACATCGGGAGAGGTCATAAGGTAATCATGTTCACTATTACAGTATTCATGTTCACTGACACAAAGATCCATTATACCTTTTAGCTCATTGAGCTTACGTGTGATTAGCGCTAGGAACATTTAATGTGTTCATCTCTACTGCGTTTCTATTTTCTAAAAGATGGAAAATAATTACAATCGGTTTCGGTTGCAACTCTTTTCTCGCTTCGCACCTTTACGACGTTACGTTACGTCGTCTCGTTGTCCTCGTTCACCTGTACGTCGTTTCTCGCCGTTACGTCGTGTACTTTTATAAGTTTGTATCCTGCTCTATTAGGAGCATGTATGTACATTATGTTGCGAATGCGAAATCGCTACGTTGTTTATCACTCACAACGTGTCTCTCATTTTTCCACGTTCCGGTACGCCATACGCCGTGTTTCACGTCATTGCTTCATATGTGAGATGTATATTTTATATCCATATTTCCTCGTTTTTCGGCACTTCCTTCGATACTCCATCGTCGGTCGTCGGCGGGAGTGGAAGTCCGTCCGTTTAGCGTCATCCTTCCATTTGTATCAGTCCCTCTCAGGTTTTTCACATGGTGATTTACTTAGGTGCGTCATTACTCTACGAAGTGAGTTTTGTTCAAGCATTTTTTGATTCCGAAATTGTTGTTGGAATCAACAGTATTTCATCTAATACTGTTGTATGGAGAATGGAATGGGTTTTTGGATTATGGACGTGGATAGTGATGGACGTCGCCTGGATTGTCAATGACGGTCTAGACGCTTGTTTTTGAATTCAGCACAGATTTGTGTTGATTTTTGGTTTAACTCAGAACCATGTTGACTTTAACACTCAAACAGTTTGTGTTTAGATCCGTTTGCTTTAGGATTGTGCTTAAACGACACAATGTGTTTCGGGGTGTACTTGGGGACAGTATTTTATTCCCGTATAGACGGTTGCACCAGTTGTTAGACTTTGACATTATGGTTTTGTCATCATCTTAGGGCTTTTCATTTCTATGCAGGACCTTACTCACTATGTTCGTTTTTTACGGGTTCGGTCTCTGCAGCGGATTTATTTGTCCTGGTGCCGAGGACGTTATGCCGATCCCGACTCTGTCTCTATTTCCCTCGTTGCTGACTTCCTCCTTCATCTTCACCGGGATAGGAAGTTTCATATTAGCTCCATTGTAGGGTATGGATCTGCTCTGGCTAGGGTGTTCGTCTTACCTCTGGTACCGACATTAGCCTTAACGATTATATCTCTGCGCTTATTCGCGCCTTCGCCTTACAGTCGCGACGTACTCGCCTACTGTTACCGAAATGGGATATCGGTGTGGTTCTGTGTGCTTTGATTCGTCCGCCCTTTGAACCCTTTCTATCCGCTTCTCTAAAGCTGTGTCCTACAAGGTGGCTTTTCTGGCGGCTTTTGGTTTGGCCTCTTGAATGTCTGAACTTCATGTTTTTGAGAGATCTTCCATTACTGGGACGACAGATTGGTCTCGCATTCTCTTTTCGTTCCGGAATTTATTGCCAAATGAGTCTGTTCGCTTAGGTTCGTGCGCTTTACGGTCGTACTCTATTCCTGCGTTTTCAGACTTCCTACATGGGCTCGTTGGCGACCTTTTTGTTATGCTCTGTACGAGCCATTCGCCACTATCTTACTCGTACCGATTCCGCTCGCGGCTCTCGGCGCCTGTTATTTCAGTTGTTTCGCCCGTTCTGCAATGCATGACATTACGAAAATTCCATTGACGCCTCCCCACTACTGTATACTGCTTCTTCCCATGAGATTCGTGCCATCGCTACACATGGCCTTTATGGAAGAACTTGTCCCTCCATGACATTGTCCAGTCTTGTGTCTGGACAGCAAACTCCACGTTCACAAATTTCTATCTGTGTGATATGTCAGTGCAATCAGATAGTGTGACCACGCTTGGGCCACTGAGGGCTACCCAGCACGTGGTTAGTTCTTTCAGAAAAAGAGGGGGGGGGGGGCAAAATTTGTCACCATTGCAGCAAGGCAGCCATCTTGCTCTTCTCTCAAGTATATCATTTTTCCACATTCATCGTGATCGTCTTTGAAGGAAGGAATAAGTCGGATAGACGACCATGGACTCTCTAATCATCAATCTAAGAGGTCTGACACTTTGAGAGTTTAATCTTTACCTTAACTACGGTTTTGCTTGTGTCTTTCAGCTTGAAACTGACTTCCTTCTGGATGATCTCAGCTGTGTCACCTACGCTCAACTCACAAGACAAGTTGGACGTAAGTCGTGTGGCTTGGCGCCCTCTAAGACCAAGAAGACCTAACAACCCGAGTGGTAGAGGATCCTGACATCTTGGTAGAGTTTGCATATCACACCACGAGCACAGCTACATGGATGGAGGCACTCAAGAATAAGTATAACTGTATCATATCCATGATTTACCCTTTACGTCTCTGACCAGGGGTTTTCTTGTTGCTTGTTGATTGTCTCATGTTTATTCCCTTGTCTGTGTCATCCCAGCTACATGGAGGAAGACACTCAAAAGATAAGTTAGATTAGTATCTTTTATTACTACTCCATAATTACCCTCTGCTTTACCGGCCAGGGTTCTTTTGTTGAGATTTATGGAAGAACCTGCCCCTCCTTGACATTGTCCAGTCTCGTGCCTGGACGGCGAACTCCACGTTCACCAATTTCTATCTGAGAGATATGTCTGTCCAGTCAGATAGCATGACCTTCACTTGGGCCGCTCATAGCCGCCCAACACGTGGTCAAGTAAATTTTGCAAAAAAGGGGGGGGGGGCGGCATTTTGGATCATCGCAGCAAATCTGCAACTTGCTGTATCATCTCATCTCGTTCTCAATTATATCATTAGTCCACATTATCATGATCATTTATGAAGGAAGTTATAAAGTCAGATGGACGGCCTTGGACCTGTCATCATCAACCTAAGATGTATCATCATTCTAGATGCCTGACACTATGGTGAGTGTATTCCTTACCCTAACTGCGGTTTTGCTTGTGTCTTTCAGGTTGAATCTGATTTCCTTCTGGATGATGTCAGCTGCGTCACCTACGCCCAACTCACAAAAGGAAGACAAATGGGACGTAAGACGTTTGTGGACTGAGAAGGGTTCTATGGTGTAAATATTGGCACTCTGGACTCTGTTTCCAGCGGTCCGAGTTAACGGAGATCTCGGTGGAACCTCTATGATGGAGTAGCGTTCTATGGTGTAAATATTGGCACTCTGGACTCTGTTTCCAGCGGTCCGAGTTAACGGAGATCTCGGTAGAACCTCCATGGTGTGGCTTGGCTCCCTTTAAGCCTGGACAGTTATGCGTCATCCGAAGCTAATAGATACAGCCAAGTACCTGCATGTATGTTCATACCGTGGCCGAAGCCCCAAGAGTTTCATACAGATGCCTACCAAGAAGACCTACAGCCTTAGTGGCAGAGGATTCGGACATCTTGGTAGAGTTGCTACCACACCACGAGCACAGCTACATGGATGTAGACATGCAAGATAAGTACAACTGTATCTTATCCACATTTTAACCTTTTATGTCGTTGACCAGGGTTTCAATTGTTGATTATTGATGTCTCATGCTCATATCCATGTCTGTGTCTTCCCAGCGGTTACTTAGCCTGCTTTTGAATCTGCTACATGGCCGAGGTTCCCTCCTCCATATGTTGGTACTGAGGCATTAATTGAAGCAGGTTTACGATTTAGGAAGCAAATATTAAACATTTATAAACAATGTTTCTATTTGTTACTAAATCAAACCTGCTTCAATTTAATGGGCCCTCCCGTCCATCCCCTCGTACCGCGGCCTTGTTCACTACTGGTCTCGGTTGTTACAATGAGAAAGAGGGCGAGAATGGGCTGGCTCTGGCTTATATAGTAACCACGTTGGGAAGAGTGAGAGCTCTCCTAGGGGCGGATAACTCTCTCCTAGGGGAGTTAACTTTTAGTTTTTACTTCCGTTTTCTACGTTTGAATGTGCAGCTTAATGGAGATTAAGGCATTAATTGAGGCAGGTTTGATTTAGTAACAAATAGAAACATTGTTTATAAATGTTTAATTTTTGGGGTCTAGGTGGGTACCTAATGGTCCGCTGGAGTCGTATGATGTATCAATGTGAAGCATTCGTGAGGGAGCATCCGACGGGGTGGATGTGACGTAAAACTGGCGTCATTCTGCGCATGCGCAGTAGACCAAGTGTATGGAAATAGACATTTTGGGGCCGACATGGGCCAGTATTGGTCCGATGGTGTCGTATGAGGTCTTATTTTGAAGCTCTCATGGAGAAGCATCCGACTGGACTAATGTATCTTCGGGTTTCATCATTCTGTACATGCGCAGTCTGGCCGTAGTATAGAAAGCGGGCATCTTTGGGGTGCGTGAGGGTGTGTTTGGGGTAGTAAACCACTATGGGTCCGAATGTGTCGTGGGAGGTGTTATTTCGTAGCTCTCGGGGTGTAGACCACGACTTGAGGGATGTCCACGTCACCTGTGACGTCATCGGTGGCGTCATCAGTGGGAGTAGTAGCGAAAGCGAGAGTTTCAGAGGTGCAATGGCGTGCGTTTGGAGTAGATAATGGCCTATTTTTCCCATCCAGCTACCTGGTAGAGTTACCTGTGAGTGTGAGTGTATGCGCGCGCGTGTGAGTGAGTGAGTGAGTGAGGCGTGCCCAATGCCCGTCTTAACGCATGGACGCACTAACGACGGTGAGTAAGTGAGTGAGGGAGTGACGGAGGTAGTGAGTCAGAGGGGGTGACTGAGGTAGTGAGTGAGTGAGTGAGGTAGTGAGTGAGTGAGTGGTCATATAAGGTCGTTTGTACACCATTAGCTTCAGTTTGTATCCACCCTCTGACCGGGTACCATGTCGAGTACATGTCCGTTCTGTCAAAAGACACTCTCGTCGCGACAATATGCTCAGACATACACGTCTAAAGCATAGACAAGAGACACCGCCAAGTCCCGCTACAGGTCCACCAAGTGGCGTAGAACATCCCTATACGATGACGGTGAGCGGCCTTACGGGGTGTGGAAAGACGTCCTGGGTGATGAAGGTCTTAGAGGAAGGTGTGGCAACCCCAGCTCCGACACGCGTTGTATGGTGTTATAGCCAGTGGCAGTCCGCCTACGAAACTACGCGATTACAGAATGTGAGCTTCGTCCCAGGAATTCCTCACAACATAGACGAACCCTATTACTTCGATTCCGAGCAGACCAACGTGGTATTGCTCGATGATCTGATGAGTGTGGCCAAGGACAATTCGAAATTCGCCGACCTATTCACCAAAGGGTCCCATCATCGCAATCTGTCCGTCATCTATTTGACTCAGAATCTCTTTCCTCAAGGGAAGGCGTCCAGAGATATTGCCTTGAACTGCCAATATTTTGTGTTGTTCTCCAACCCCATCGACAGAGCACAAAGCCGTGTGTTTGGTAGTCGAATTTATCCTCAGAACATTGACCATTTCATGCAGGCGTTTCAAGGAGCGAAAAGTCGTCCGTGCGGCTACCTGTTCGTAGATTTAAAAGCCCACCCCCGAAGATCGCCGGTTGACGATCCACCTGTTACCCGGCGAAGCATCACTGCAGCGTCATATACCTCTACACCATCCACCGAGTCCACATCTGGCAGAGCAGCAGCAGCAACCCGCCCCCGTACAGCGGGTCTCCTTCATACCATCAGTGCCGGAATACCACCCAACCGTGAAGGACCAACCCAAACCCGTACAAGGGAATGAACATGATGTGAACTCGAGGCTATGGAAGGATTTGTTCAAAGAAAGTATGGACGCCGAGCTGGGCGAGATATTGGAGGCCACAGGAAACAAGTTTCACCGCAAAGAGTATTTGAAAGAGGAAGCCGCAATGTTAGCCCATAATACTTTGGCAACCAGGCTTTACGACGGGCTTTACGTCAGCAGTATGCCCACCTCCTGACCCATATAAAATTGCTGGACAAGGACCCGGTCCATATGGAAATCGAAAGAACAGCGTCGATGTTGAAAACCTCGGGCATGAACTGGAAAGCGGCGTATGTCAGAGCAATAGCACAAAAGAAACATTTGTTCGAACGCATCATTAAGATCAAAAGCGTCTCACTATAAATAGACCACACGGCACCAGTCCCCTCATTTCACCATGAGCACTACAGAGTCCAACTTGTTTGAACCCGACAACGAGGATATTCTAGCCGAAGCGTTACGTCAAGCCAATGTCGATACTATTATTGATACAGCGCAAGGTGAATCCAGCGTTCAGCACCAACGCATGCCTTCTCATCTTACCACGTTCATAGATGACATCCAATGGGTGACACGGTGCAAACGTTTTACAGCATACAGAGAAGTTCGCAAACTCTATTTACTGAAGGGTTCGTCTTTGCATAACCTGTACCAGAAGTGCTCGTTCGACTCTGAAGTTGCCTCCAAAGATTTGACACAAGATTGAAGCTTCTTCACAATAAACTCGCATTTATTCGTTGGTAGACATCACATAGTACAGCAGTCCAAATGGTATACAAACATTTCACTTCTAACAATGAACACGATGCGTTCAAAGGAGACAGGATCTTCTAGTCTAAAGAAATGCTATCTCCATTCAGTTTATATGCATATACAACTCAATACGTCATTTAATCACGAGAAACCAATCGAGAGGGAATCATGTCCGTTTCAGAAAGGCTCCCATGGTCAAACACAGTTCACCATTTCCATTTGTCAAATCGAATCCGTATACATCAGCTATATTCATTTCAGAGCAAACCCTGCACATATAGATAAAGTTAATTGAAGTGCAAGTTTCCATTTATACAGGATGCAGGAAACCTGACCCTAATTCAACCTCTGGTTAACATCTCTGAGGTTAATCGGGACTCCTCCCTGCAACGCGTACATGCACATATTAAAATGACAAATTAGCCAAACACGAGATATATATATGATTTTCTATATAATAACCTGATCAAAATATAAATGAGCCTAAAACCTTCATTATCTCATTCGATATTTTACAACGGGTATGTCTTCTGCTGCATAAGAAACAGATAATACCCAATGAGGATACCAACACAAATAACCCGTGCCCAGAATCTGCTGACCCTGCATGAGGCATTTCAAACCTTTATGGAGACCCAGCTGGAGACGGGAAATTATCTTCAACCTCCAACATCAACGTCCAGTGATGGACATTGCATAACGCGTTGAGACAGGTATTGAGACGGGCGTTGAGACGGACGTTGTGGCGTTGAGACGGGCGTTAAGGCGTTGAGATGGGCGTTAAAGCGTAACAACGGGTGTTGATGGACGTCACTGCATTTCGATGTATTGGTGCTTAGAAAAATCAGAGCTTCTGAGCTAATTCACCAGGGCGTTGAATCGTTAAGCTAAGCTTTGACGGGCGTCTATAAAAGCAAGTGTATTACCCGAAACATGCACAGTCGTCGAATCGTCAACACGGCTTATACTTGCTCTGAGTGCGAACGCACGTTCACCAGACATTACGATATGATGCGACACCAGGAAAATATACATGGGATTGAAGACTTCGAGGAGTCCGTTGAGGCGGATGCTGATACAGAGACTGTTGAGAGTGTATGATACCGAAACAGAGATTGCTGACAGTCTATCTACTGATATGGAGAGCTTGACTTCAGATAGTCAGCCTACATCCCAGCCAGGAAAGTGAGGCAGAACCTACTTTCTGGGATCGTATTGTGACAGCAGCTGTCAATACTCACGCTGCAGCGATCGAGGACGTCGGACAGGATAACTTACAACAGGCGTACACCGAAATGCGCACCTGCATCAGGAAAACAGCCATGACGATCTATGAACAGTATACCTTACTACCGCTTGAAATGAAAGGCGACCCCACGCACAGGTCCATCATGAAGACCAAGCGTCACTTGGAAGAGGATATGAGGCTACCACCCACCGAGGCCCTGGAAAATGCGATCAGAATGCGCTAACAACTGTTTCAGGACATGCTGCCCGACGAATATCCAGGCCTGCCCGAGGAGGACTAGAACAAAAGGATGGAACTTTCTGAAACGGCGACTTCTGAATACAGCCGAGAATACATCTAACGGACAAGAACGAATATGACTGATACAAAGGACGGCCTCTGATTGGACAAGAGTCTTGTTGAATTTTAAACCTACCCATCTCTAACTATAAATACGGAACACGCATGTTAGATGTACATTCTCACAACCTGTACCAGACCCGATCAAATGGAGAATCCAGCCAATTCCTAGGCAGACGAGCAATCGTTGAAGATTGACGAAAAGGTGCCGGTTTCCGCTCGACTCCCCAAAAGAGCTACCAAAAGATACCACCCATAACTATGGAAATGATAGATGATTTCTTCAGTGTGGGTTACAGTTCAACCAGGGGAGAGCACGGAGATCTCCGCTACCATCGCCAGCGATGCCTGACCTGCCTTGAAGGTGTACCCTTGGCCGGATGTGATCTTTGCACGAGGAGAGGAGATTTTCCAGTGGGCGAAGTGAGAGCTTGCCACCAAAGGCCGTTTTTTCCTTGTATGAAAAATATGGCCGCGATTATCTCGAAAGAGAGACTTGTAACATATGTACAGACGGATGAATGAATGCGTAAGAATCATATTTAGGTCACACCGAGCAAAGATGGAACTTTCTGAAACGGCGACTTCTGATTGGACCAGAGCAGCCGAGAATACATCTAACGGGCAAGAACAAATATGACAGGACCATATGGTGGCCTCTGATTGGACAAGAGACTTCTTCAATTGTAAACCTACCCAACGCAGCGTGGGTATGTTATGATGGAGGGGAAAATAAACTATATGAAAAAACTTGTTGTTGTTGTTGTTCTCTCATCCTTGTTGTTGTTGTTGTTCTCTCATCTGTCTACATCATGACGTCAAGGCGTTATGCTAGGGCGTACCGACGGACGTTGGCGGACGTCACTGCATTTCCAACGAATTAGTCTAGAAAAATCACAGCTTTTGGGCTAATTCACCAGGAAGTTGAAGCGTTGAGCTTGGCGTTGCTACAATCACTCACTCACTCACTCACTCACTACCTCACTCACTCACTCCCTCACTCACTACCTCAGTCACTCACTCACTCACCATCGTTAGTGCGTCCATGCGTTAAGACGGGCGTTCGGCACGCCTCACTCACTCACTCACACACGCGCGCATACACTCACACTCACAGGTAACTACCATGTAGCTCGATGAAAAAATAGGCCGTTATCTACTCCAAACGCACGCCATTGCACCTCCGAAACTCTCGCTTTCGCTACTACTCCCACTGATCACGCCACCGATGACGTCACAGGTGACGTGGACATCCCTCAAGGCGTGAACTACACCCCGAGAGCTACGGCATACCTCCCACGACACATTCGGACCCATAGTGGTTTAGTGCCCCAAACACACCCCCACGCACCCCAAAGATGCCTGCTTTTTATACTACGGCCAGACTGTGCATGCGCAGAATGATGAAACCCGACGATACATTAGTCCAGTCGGGTGCTTCTCCACGGGAGCTTCAAAATAAGACCTCATACGACACCATCGGACCAATACTGGCCCATGTCGGCCCCTGACCTGCCTTGAAGGTGTACCCTTGGCCGGATGTGATCTTTGCACGAGGAGAGGAGATTTCCCAGTGGACGAAGTGAGAACTTGCCACCAAAGGCCGTTTTTTCCTTATATGGAAAAATATGGCCGCGATTATCTCGAAAGAGAGACTTGTAACATATGTACAGACGGATGAATGAATGAGTAAGAATCATATTAGGTTACACCGAGCAAAGATGGAACTTTCTTTCCATAGTGGTTTAGTACCCCAAACACACCCCCACGCACCCCAAAGATGCCTGCTTTTTATACTACGGCCAGACTGCGCATGCGCAGAATGATGAAACCCGACGATACATAAGACCTCATACGACACCATCGGACCAATACTGGCCCATGTCGGCCCCAAAATGTCTATTTCCATACACTTGGTCTACTGCGCATTCGCAGAATGACGCCAGTTTTACGTCACATCCACCCCGTCGGATGCTTCCTCACGACTGCTTCACAACGATACCTCACTCGACCCCATCAGACCACTAGTGGCCCACCTAAACCCCAAAACGTGTATTTCCATACCCTTTTCCCACAATTCCCTGTTTGCCCATGCGCAGAATGTTGACAACGGCCGAGACACTAGTACAGGCGAATGCCCCTCACATATGCTTCACACTGATACCTCATACGACTCCATCGGCCCATCAGGAGCTCCCCTAGATCCCAAAACGGCTATTTCCATACCCTTTGTCTACTGCGCATGCGCAGAATGACGATATTCCAACCCCACACCCACCCCGTCGGATGCTCCTTCAGGAATGCTTCACATTGATACCTCATACGACTCTATAGAACCCCTAGTGGTCCACCTAGACCCCAAAACGTCTATTTCCATACCCTTTTCCCACAATTCCTTGTTTGCGCATGCGCAGAATGTTGACAACGGCCGAGACACTAGCCCAGGCGGATGGCCCCTCACATATGCTTCACATTGATACCTCATACGACTCCATCGGCCCATTAGGGGCTCCCCTTGATCCGAAAACGTCTGTTTCCATACCCTTTGTCTACTACGCATGCGCAGAATTACGATATTCCAACCCCACACCCACCCCGTCGGATGCTCCTTCACGAATGCTTCACATTGATACCTCATACGACTCCATAGGACCACTAGTGGCCCACCTAGACCCCAAAACGTCTATTTCCATACCCTTTGTCTACCGCGCATGCACAGAATAACGCTATTTCAACCCCACACCCAGCCCATCAGATGCGCCTTCACGAATGCTTCACATTGATACCTCATACAACCCAATCGGACCATGCAGCGTATTTGAAGTCTGGGGACTACTTTTTCTCCGTGGAGGCAGACCGCATCACCGCCAGACCGCGGCGGGGCGAATTCATTCCCACTTACGGTCACGTGACCTTGTATCTCTCAGAGTTCAACAGAATAAGCCGCTGCCAAATTGGTAAGGGTGCACTCCATTCGCAACTTCTCGGGGATCTCCGGTTTGAGATGTCCCTCGAAGGCCATTGACGCCATATTGGACTAGAGCGTGGTCACGTGTGTTTCGGTCTGTCAGGGAACTGTCAGTGACGTCACGGGAATTATATCTTGCCAATACATGGCGTGTGTACCATTTAAACTGATGGTTTTCTATTGAAACGTGCTTCGAATGAAAAGAATAAACAGTTTTTAGAATATCTGACGTAAATCAGAGACTCGCAGGGAAATATTTAAGGCTTCCGCGAGAGTGATTGGGCTTCGGAGCCATGCTATCAAACCGTTCCGGCGCGTCACATCTGGAGATTCATAGGAAATTCATGTTGTCGTCCCCCGAGCGTAGAATCAGTCCCCTTCGTAGATTTCCGCTCGGGAGTTCCGAATGGGGTGCACTCCACACTAGGCCACGGTTTCGCACAATTTCATAATAAGGAAGGTCGCTTGTTTTTGACAGCATGGTAATTCTTCTTCCCTTTCTACTAACTGATATCTATAGTATCACGTTGCTGGACGTAACCATTTCTTCAAACGGGGATATAACAATTGCTTGCCGATCGCACCTACTCGCCACTACAGAGTAATCGTTTCCGGAACAACCTGTAACCATTTCGGTCATCTATACGCGGTAAGACTGACCCTGGGATCGTGTGTATCCATGTTCAGCCTACTTTCGGCAACGGCTAAAGAGAATTTCCATAAATCAATACGACGTGACTTCGTCAGCCAATCAGCTAAAGTCTACCGACGTAACCCCAACGTAACTCGCCATTTTCGAATCATGTGATGAACTACTTGTTCAAAATTTCAGATCCACCACACCTCTTGGATGATACGAAAGTTATACATACCTATATATTTTGTAAGCCCAGGGAATATCTGTTTCAGAAGTAGTATGAAAACCTGTAATTCATCAGATTTCTCGAGTCTGTTCTCCGCCGGATGAAGGCCGAACAGAATCCGGTAAAACACTGGATATCGCTCCGCGATAATGGAGACACACGATTCGCAAGCCATCTTATGGATGGCGAAGTGTACGCAAACGGTTTCCGGAATTGAATATCTGGCAGGTCAAAATCCTCACTTTTTCGGGAAACGAAAATGATGATTCCTTTATGACGATAAGATTTTACAAAAAACGAGTAGGTCGACCCCCTGTTTTTTTCGCCTTTTTAAAATGCCCGTTGGACGGAGAAACGCTCACATGTCTAACAAGAAAATCATTTCGTTTGTTTTCTCTTGATGGTGGGTCGAATTTGACACATTTTCGTACATTTTTTGGAGTTTTCCAGAAAAGTTGAAGAAGGTTTAAGGAGGATTGTACGTCTTTCCTTTTCAATTTCAATAGCTCACTTGTCTCCTGGAATAATGGCATGAGTGTGCCCATTCGGAAAATATATACTTTTACAGGGGTTTTGTTACAGATTTTACATATATTTAAGGCCGAAGACCCGAACCCATGTCTATTTTTAACCGCACATCATTTAGGTGTGGAATGCACCCTTAATGAAGGCTCCATTGTACGGTTATAATACACGAGTAGGCCAAATATTGTATGTTCTCCTACACTACACTCGTTAAAATTGCTTATTCGGACCTTGTAATGATTTGATACGGAACGGGATCGTAAAGTTCATTTATCTTAGTCAGAAATGTTTCGATTTTAGGCATACTACATGGTATGATAGCATTGTCCTTGCATATATGTTATTTGGACCTATACAGAATTACCTCCCCTTGGTTAAGCATATATGTTACGATTAGTTACCTGTATGTCCCATTATTGTCAATGTCAAAGTGATTAATTTTCAATACGGATCACACCAGCACCCTGATTTAAAGTGAATGAGAGCGTATTATTCTGGTTTTGTCCCTTTTATCTCGAAGTTTGTACTACCACCCTCCAATTTTTAGAAAAAGTCGGAATGAAAAATTATTGACAATTTGGCTCGAATTTCAGCTATTTTTGCTTTTATTTTGCCTCTTATGTCTCATTCGGAAACTGGTCAACGCTCCCGATCTTTGTTCCAGGGTTTCATTGCCACGGTCAAAGCATAATGCTATGATATTCTTATTGAGCGCTGAAACTCGCGATTTTTCAGCAAAAGTCGCAAAAACAAAGATGGGGTAGAGGGAAAGTGATTGACGGAATATCCGATAAAACTGCATACTACAAGCAAGTGTCGCATACCAAGAAACTCGCAAACACTCCCAGATTGGCATTGCCTTGAGAACAGAAATTCTGAGAAAACACCCTAGCCTTAAATTTTTTTACCAAATTGAAGATGGCGGACAAACTCGGGCAGAGGCCACTTTCCAATCTCCAGTACCTTCTCAAGTTTAAGTGCAAAGAGGTCAATGCGAGTCTATTCGCGTTGACTATACTACTTCCGTTCCTAAATATAGCAGAGTGGGCTCGGGAATTTTACATCTAAACGGGACGTATCGTGTGATCTTGTCGACATGTTGAGCAACTAACTTGTTCATTGGTCCATAAATAAACTGAATGTTTTTTCCTTCTCTCGTATGCAGATATACGCTTCTTGTGTCGATCAATCCCGATTGTGCATGCCCACCGCGATTTCGGTCCAATGCAGACAGAAGGTGGTACACCGACAGTTTAAGGGGTTGCAAACTTTGACAATGGGAGGAAGGGCAATATCGGCGTAGGCCATTTCACAGATGTCCAAACGATTTCTTCTTTGAAGTAGCAGGAACTCAACTTGGCTGGGATGTGCTTAGTTGGTTTGTCGCGATATGACTGGAATAATGTTGAAAGCGACGTTAAATCCTATTCACTCACTCCCTCCATCACAGACGACCAAAACAGTTCCCAATCATATTTCCCGTATTTGGAAGAGGGATATAAATTTTGATGAAGGTCAGGCCAATAAATATCAAGAATAGAGTCAAACCCCCATTGTCTTTCCTATAATCGAGACTCTTATTTTTGGGGTTAGTACATGTATGTGTAGGGGAAGTTCATCTTCAGGATTGTGATGAGATTGTCAATGATGACATCTGGCGTCATTTGACGTATACCACCTCGTGCTCATCGTCCCTGCGCACGTTTATTTCTGATAACTAATGCCCTCTTCGCTAGCCAAGATGACTAAATCGCACAGCTCTATACGTACAGAGCAATGTGATGTATTCTACATCCCACCATCATCCGAACGCATGACACGATCATACGTAGAAACTTCTGCTCGTAGCCATGCGGTAACGGGTGATATCTGAGTTTACACACTGACTCTATTGTGTAACCGGGGTTTTTCTGTTGCCGTAATGACCCGGCGCACAATGGGTTTCACTTGTGCCCAGGTGTTCAAGTAGCAAGAACCGGGTGTTCATGCCGATCAAATCCGGGGTAATATTTGACATGAACACCTCCCTAGTTTCAAGAGACCTACTGACTTCTTTGTCTGGCATGGGCATTCGTCTACGTGAATCGCCTGGTCGCCTCCAGCAATTAGCATGTGTTCATGTAGAAATAAGTGGGTGAGTGTTAAAGTAATTTATTAACCCGTACCCGGCGTTCAAGTGATTTATCAAACATTTTAAGATTAATCATTGAAAGAACGAACAATGTCCGTTGAAGTGTGCGAGGGGAGATAACTCGTATGAAAATGATACAAAAGCCTTTTGATATGAAACTTTCAAGAGAAATTTCGAGAAACACAAGCTCAATTCATCTTCACATTTGAAGTTAAATTCTACACTAGCGTTACGTCACGTGTAGTGTTCGACTTGGATATGCGAAGATGGCTCAATTGAGCACTACTAAATCACAAGTCAGCTTTGATAAATGTCAGTCAAATACAGAATTACTTTCCATTATTGGAGTGACCAGCTACATGTATCGTTATAGGATCTGCATGGAAATACGCCATGTAAATTTCACACTTTGGTTTATTTTGCTGCCAGTCACATACCTTCTTGTCGAGTGACACCAGCGTCGTCGCGGTCGTGCATTCTTGCTGTAGTTTCACTGAATCCAGTCATAATTTCTTTTTGTGAGCGTTATACTATATGCCTTCTGATATACATACATTAAAACAGCGACTGCCTCAAATATAGGTCTAATCTTTGGTTGTCGCCTGCTGAGCGTTGATTGCAGACTAAGCAGTCAAAATATGACGCGTCTGATAATCGTAACGCATCAAATTTTCTGCCGTACGTATATGTGTGGGTACAAGTCAAATGTGTACCGGTAAACGTGAATTTCTGTCAGACACTCCCTTAATTATAGGCCTAGTATGAGATCATGCGTATGGACATAGGGATATGTAATTTGTATGTCTGCATATTTTGCTTCATATGCGTTTCACGTAATGTAGATTGTGACACGTATATATATCAATTGCATATATCTTTTTGTTACAAATCTTTGTAACGATAACGTGAGAGTTACGGACCAGTCAAACGGGTTGTGGAAGTTATGTTTCGTATGCAAATGTGTTGTTTGTCCTGAAACAACCATGATGTGTTACACAATACGGCCATTGTGTAAGTTATTTATCGCCTTCGACATCGGGGTACATGCAGAATGAACACTCACACCAGTCCGATTTAAATACCTCGGTCGCTTCGCGACCTCGGTGTTCAAATCGGACTGGTGTGAGTGTTCATTCTGCATGAACCCCTCTGTCTCAGGCGATAACTATTACGTAATAGGGCGTTTCCCAAATGGTCACATCCGATTGGTCCCGTTAGCTCCAACATCGGTGCAATCACATTCATAAAACGAAGACACACCTCCAGAAAGCGATCGATTGAAACGATCCCTTGGTGGGCCTCGGAGTGCCCCCATCACAAAATAAAAAGCATATCATTTTCCTGTGAACTGTCGCCAATTTTATTTTTTACAAATATGTTAGGCCGCTTGTAATATGATTTTTTTTTAAGAAAAACAAAGAAGCATGCTCCATTAGAGTGAGAAATAAAATAGCTAATTCGCGCAACTTCGGTTTGGTCTCCCACAGTCTTGCGCCTCGAGCATGTCGAGCGCTCAAGTGAAATTGACACGTCTCCTGTCTGAGATTTCCAGGTCAAAGTATTTGAATACGGACAATTTCATTGGCTCGTTTAAATGGAGCGGACATGCGACTTGATGCTTGGGGAAGCTGACATCGGGCGAAATACACAGAGAATGAAGACATTGAGCTAAGGGTAGTGTTCAGTGAAACGTGAAATGCCCTTAGCAAGCTAAGATGCATCCCACGTATTTTACCAAATAACGTATTACATATAAAGAAGGAAGCCCAAGAAGTGCCAAGAATTTTCTTCGCGTGCCCGGTTGAAGGGGGGGGGGGGGGGGGGGGTGTTAATGTCACACTCAAGGTTGTTTCACTCATATATGTATCTATGCGTTTTAGCCCTTTTCTGGGGCACAATTCATGCAATAAACTATCTATCCATCTATCTAACTCATATGGTCAGTTTGGTTGGCGGAGGAAGCCGGAGTAGGCCTACCCGGAGAGAACCACCGCCCGTCGGCAAGTAACTGACAAACTTCGAAACATGGACCAGCTGGGCTTGAACCCGTGCCGGTTCAGCGGTGTGAGGCTAGCGGTCACCAGCGAAGCGCCTTTTTTCTTTTGAAATAATATTTATTCAACAAATATGTAATATAAATTTACAATTCAAACAAACTTGGCTGTAAGTTAAGAACAGTCGAAAATCGATGGGTGACATGAAGGAAAATATATGTACACTGAATGACGCACGGTGAGGCCGAGGCCAGTCAATTTAACGGAAAGGGATCACCGAACTTAAACAAATATCCTTAGCTCATTGCTGGCATTGTACTTCAACCAGCGAAGCGCCTTAAATCACTCGGCCATGTAATATTGTGTAATACATAGATGGTGACGTCATCTATTGTAAGGTCGCTTGTGCGCATGCTCAAATAAAGTAACGGTGGGCCTTGTTACTACAGGGTATACTTACCAGATAGAATACCGTACATCAGAGCAGAATGCTAACGCTGACATGTTGAGTAGATTCCCAGTGGATGATCCGAATACTGCAGACAAAGATGAAAACTATGTTTTCTGTACGCTAGTTGATTCATTGCCAGTCACTGCAAAAGATATTGCAGATTGTACTGGTAAAGATCCGGTCCTGGCCAAGGTTTTCGACTATACCTTGTCAGGGTGGCCGAATTACTGCACTGATAAGGCGATACAGCCTTATTGGTCTCGTAGAAACGAATTGTCTGTAGATGACAATTGTCTGTTGTGGGGAAGACGAGTGATAGTCCCACCCCCTTTGCAAAAACGTATGCTTGGTGAATTACACCAATCTTAATAAATTATATCCTATCAATGCTCCCCAATCGTACATGTCGCTATATAGGATCTTACGTATTTCAATTGAATTTGGTGTTCTTGGCGCCCATACTATGGATATTTAATAGCATTATGACATCACGGTCGCATCTGGACTCATCCATTTGCAGTCGGGGAGGGGAGATAGGTTAACTGTGTTAATTTACCCCAATGTTTACACCAAAGATCAGTCCATATATTTACCCCGTATTATGGCGCCACAATGTCGGGACCGCGTCAACATGAAAAGACACCCCGCCAGCGAACCGGCTAATTCGGCTGAGCCAACCAAAAATTCGTTGTCATCAATGTTCCCTTCAAAGAACTATGAAGCGTTCTCGGGATTGGTTAACACGCGAGTTACTGCAAGCCTGTTAGATCCTACAAGCGACAGTATCCAAATGGGGAGCAGATAGGATTTAATTTTAATTAGATTGGAATTACACGAAACTCGCCCAGGTATGTGTAGGATGAAGGCCCTTGCCCGACAATTTGTTTGGTGGCCGGGGTTAGATGGAGACATAGAGGATATGGTAAGATCCTGTAGAGATTGTACGGAAGCTCAGTTGGCATCAAAAGTGGTTCCGCTTTTGCTGTGGCCATGGGCAACAACACCTTGGCAGAGAATTCACATGAATTTCTGTGAAATCAAAGGCCAAAATTTTTTAGTAGTGGTTGACAGCTACTCAAAATGGCTAGAGGTGTTCCCTATGACAAGTACCACTGCAATGAGTACGATTACAGTGCTACGAACGTTGTTTGCGAGGTATGGTTTACCGCAACACATCGTTGCGGACAACGGACCGCAATTCATCGCGGATGAATTTAAGTCCTTTCTGAAGTGCAATGGCATAGAGCACACTTTATGTCCACCCTATCATCCTGCAAGTAATGGGTTGGCTGAGAAGAATGTTCAGACTTTCAAGAAAAAGTTCAAGAAGTCTGATAAGTCATTATCACTTCACCATAAAGTGGCAAATGTACTTATGCACTACTGAAACACCCCTCACACTACCACAGGTATATCTCCGTCTGAACTCTTTCTTAAGAGAACCCCTCGAACTCGACTGTCATTGGTTAAACCATGTCTTCAACGAAAGATCGAGAGACATCAGAATGCTTCGAAAATTCAGCGGGATGGAGATCATCCCCGAACTAGAACCTATGACATGTATCAGAGTGTACGAGTGCGAAATTTGAGGGGAGGAAAGGAAAAGTGGATACCGGGTACAGTAGTATCTATCAAGGGTCCTAATACTTACCTAGTCAGAATCCCTGGGAACAAACGCAGATTTGTTCATGCTGATCATATGATGGCAGATGAGTCAAATACTGGATTCACACCAGACCGTTCAGAGAGAAACTTACCTGATCAGGATGTCAATATGGATATTCCACTGTCTGAACCATTCGTACCAAATTTACCTGATCATGTGTTAGATTCCAGGTCACATGACATAATTGTGCCTAAGTTTCCCAGTCCAACATGTCCAAAGAGTAGTAAAGATTCCGAGACTAGTCAAGACACCATCAGTTACTCCAATGCCTGATGCTAATGGAGTAACCCCGAAACCTCTTAGAAGGTCAACCAGAGTATGTCAGCCTCCTAAGAGATTAGATCTGTGAGTTAGGTTTAGTGATCTGAAATCACAATCTACATGTAAACTACTTTTGTATTTTTTATGTTGAATAACTGCTATGATTGTGTAACATGACATGCGAGTCATATTTCAGTTTAGTACATGTATAAGATGTTACATGTGTTAGCAATGGTTGTATTGCATGCATCTTTTCATATTGCTGAGATTGTTTGAGATATGATTTGATTTACAAGTTCATTGATGCGTTCAAGAGACTATCATGTATGCAACGGCCATTACGGTTCCTTATTTAGGAGGGAGGAATGTAATATTGTGTAATACATAGATGGTGACGTCATCTATTGTAAGGTCGCTTGTGCGCATGCTCAAATAAAGTAGGACATTTATGGCGTCTCTACATCTGTAGTCGTGTGTCTCATTTCTCTGCATGATATGCTGGAATGCTCGGCGAGTTATCGTCTGTCCAGGATATAACAGGCCACCGAGGGCCCGTGCCCAGTTGAACTCGCCCAGAGGGTCAATAGGATTGAAATAGATATCAAAATTTGTCGTCTGTCTGTATCTTCTTGTGCATCCTATTGCCGTACATCTATAAGCTAATTAAAGCTGGAGAAAAAGGTTTCTTCCGCGGACATTTATTCAAAGTTTTTTGGTGTCACAAAACGTTCAGGGATGGATATTGAACGTTAATGGCGTTCCAGCATGCCCCTATAGCTGCCATACTGCGTACTCGCCCCCACCGTGGCGATTTTAGGCACGCGACTTGCAGGTGTTGATTGCTTCGATTAATTGGCGGGCCAAATCATTTTATGTCGGGTATAGGGGTGTTAATCCACTTTTAAATACACGAGAATATCTTACTTTTCACGGAAAATCTCTACATTGTGCCGCTTGCAGGATAGTAGAATAGAAATAATTCCTTGTTACTGCGGTAAAGCAACTATAGTCTCTCCATTTTAATTAGTCGTCTACTTTGGAGCTTGTCAAAAATCAGTAGATAAGTTTGCTTAAATCGTCTTTTTTGCAACGTGTAGAACAAACTGAACTCTACAAAATGACTACCATTTCTCCGTGATATCGATAATATATCACGCTTGAAATAACTTTGTAATTCTCTCCATATAAAACTCCAGTACAGTTGTAGTAGTATACAAAGCGTCTTTCAAGTCGCATTGACCTCAGAAATTTGCATATGACCTTTGTGACGTCATGTTTCATCCAATCAGAAGCGAGTATTGATGTCACGTGGTGTGGGTGGATGGTGGGAGGTGGGTTTAAGATGGCGGCGTGGGTGGATGGTGGGAGGTGGGTTTAAGATGGCGGCGTGGGTGGATGGGGGGAGGTGGGTTTAAGATGGCGGCGTGGGTGGATGGTGGGAGGTGGGTTTAAGATGGCGGCGTGGGTGGATGGTGGGAGGTGGGTTTAAGATGGCGGCGTGGGTGGATGGTGGGAGGTGGGTTTAAGATGGCGGCGTGGGTGGATGGTGGGAGGTGGGTTTAAGATGGCGGCGTGGGTGGATGGTGGGAGGTGGGTTTAAGATGGCGGCTGGTGGGTGGATGGTGGGAGGTGGGTTTAAGATGGCGGCGTGGGTGGATGGTGGGAGGTGGGTTTAAGATGGCGGCGTGGGTGGATGGTGGGAGGTGGGTTTAAGATGGCGGCGTGGGTGGATGGTGGGAGGTGGGTTTAAGATGGCGGATTGTAGAAAAACGTATAAAAGGAGTCGATTTTTAGGGTAGGGGTGTATTCATTGCACTACTCTGCGGAGCACTCTGACTTACCTGACCTGACCAGTGCCTGCCTGCACCTCTAGTCTGCTTCACCTCTAGCCAGCCAGCCAGCCAGCCAGCCAGCCTGCTTGCCTGTTTTGTATGAGCTGTGGAGAACCTTTTACTTTTTTTACTTTTACCAGTGCAAATTCATCAGACTTTTACACCGTAGCAGTTGCTCATCAGCCTGAGCCCATAGTCATGGCGTCATCATCATTTTTAGTGAGGCTTGGAAAGTACCGTGTTCGTCTGATTGATGAGATGCAGCATGTGGGCGAATTATGTGATTTCCTTATGGAGGCAAACATACTTCTGAAACAGCGTGTCGAAGATATCATGGCTGAGAAAACCACTTCAGCACAAAACACAGCCCTCATCGATGGTGTACTGCGCTCTACCCCCTATGCATTTCTAGCCTTCGTGGCGGGGTTGAAGATCACGGGAAATGAAGAACTAGCAGATCTACTTGAAGCCGACGTTATACAAGATGATGATATCTTAGTCATGGATACCACCGAAGAGCGTACAGCTAGCAAACGTACGCACACTACCCCAGAGAGTACACCTGCCAAACGCGCTGGACGACCCAAACGCCCTCGACTAACACCGTTAGAAATACCTGAGTCAGTGGTTGAGCCAGTAGTACCCCAGCAAGTGCCTGAGCCTGTGAAAGAAGAGGTACAACTTCCTATGTCTGTGCAGGATATCAATAACATTATCCAACAGGCCTACCAGGCAGCCCACACGGACATTTGGGAGCTCTCAGCCTATTTAACTGTGAGTGTCAAAGACGAAGAAGTGCATTTTAATGCATCGGGCTTTAACGACAGACCCGGTAGGCATATTGCCATGAACTTAGATACCTGGCAAAAACTGGAGACCCTTGATTACGCCATCGATGCGGTTATTCGCGACCAGGGGAGTGACGAAGCGAATTTTTTTGTGGGTGACGACATCTTTGTGAGCTGTGCTTATTTCAACGATCAGCTCCTGGTGCATATCCGTAAATGGAGAATGAGGTTAGATACGCAAGAGCTTGTTGCTTGTCCTCAGGGTGTCACCTTGAAATTAACGGCCTGGCGGAAGTTGCAGAGTCTCGCAAGTACAATTCGTCAAGCCCTGACCTACCAGGTGTCTCACTATATTTATAAGAAGTACATCGACACAGTCCTGGATCTAATCAGACCTCGCATTCCACACTTGCGTATCTAAGAATGCGCAGGCTGTGAAAATAACAGTCCGATAGACAAGCATACGTGTGTGGACACTAGTGTACCCTCATACGCCACCATCACTGAGGCACTACAGACCGTGACCGAGACGCAAATTGCCCTGGCAGTGGAAGCTGCCTGCCCTCCCAAAATTCCACGTGAAGAGATTATTACCTACATTTACGTGCACCAGGGACGGAAAGACGATGATGAGTTCAAACAAGTCTTGTTGGCGAACTATTGAACAAGTGTTCAGAACAAGTGTTGAAAAACATTTACCGTATTCCTACACATTCATTGAAGTGGCTTGAGAGCGTATAATTGTATTAAAAATTCAGAGTTTTTTTTACTGTTAATTGTATTAAATGCAGAACTATTGAACAAGTGTTGAAAAACATTTACCGTATTCCTACACATTCATTGAAGTGACTTGAGAGCGTATAATTGTATTAAAAATTCAGAGTTTTTTTACTGTTAATTGTATTAAAAAATTCAATACTCAGATATAATTGTATTAAAATTCAATACCCTGGTGAACACGTTCATTCTATTTGTGTTAATAAAAATAGTAGAAAATTAAAAAAATGCTTGTTAGTGTTCATTCTTTTTTTTTTTTTTTTTAAATTTAAAAAAAAAAAATTCAGCCCCGCCCCCTTTTCACCACCCTCCCCCCCTTCCCCCCTTTCTCCCCTTTTTTCAATAATTTCAAAAAAATAGTAAAAAAAATAGTAGAAAATTAAAAAAATGGTTGTTAGTGTTCATTCTTTTTTTTCTTTTTTTTTAAATTTTAAAAAAAAAATTCAGCCCCGCTTTTCCTCCCCTCCCCCTTCCCCCTTTCCCCCTTTTTTTCAATAATTTCAAAAAAATTGTAAAAAAAATAGTAGAAAATTAAAAAAATGGTTGTTAGTGTTCATTCTTTTTTTTCTTTTTTTTTAAATTTAAAAAAAAAAAATTCAGCCCCGCCCACTTTTCAACCCCTTCCCCCCTTCCCCCTTCTCCCCTTTTTTTCAATAATTTCAAAAAAATTGTAAAAAAAATTTAAAATTTTTTTTCATAGGGCAGGAGGATGATGGGAGGTGGTGTTAATTTTTTTGTGCTTTTTGATAGAAGTTTCCCCTTTCGGAAATATGGGGCAGCCCTGAAAAGGGCTTTTTTTTTAAGTGTTACGACACTTGTTTTATGAGCGGTAGATTCTTTTTATTCCACCCACATGCTTCCTGCAGATTGGACACTTGATTTTTAAATGTTGTTCGCCTGCTTCAACGCAGTGGCACATGTCTCCTACACACGTTAGCGTGACCCAACAATCTTTACAGATGCATAAATGGCCACACGGCAATACGGCGTACAGGGTATCTTCGTCTGTACACACGCTACACTTTGATTTTTTTTCTTCCTTATGTCGTTCTTTGTTCTGTCTTGTAATCTCAGCGTCCATTAGATTCATGTCTTGTCTCATGCCGTTAATCTGTTCGTTGAGGCGGGTTACCTCGGCCCAAGAGCATGGTTGTTGTGGTGTTGTTTCGGAAGCTGAAGTCGTTATAATCGGAGTTTCGGAAGCCGACGTGGTTATAGCCGTTGTATTTGTTGCAGGTCTATTACTATTTAACCATGTAATTTCTTCTTCCCCATCAGTTATATCGTCATCTTCTTCTATGGCGGTCATCCTGCTGATTTCTTGGTCTTGTTGTTGACTTCGTCTTATCAACCTGGCATCTTCTTGCATTACACCCCGCTGTAGCTGTTCCAGTTCTTCTTGACTTCGCCGTATGTTGGTTTCGTCTGTAATAACCTGCTGCAAGCTTGTAATTAGGGTGATTCCACCATCATCTTCACTGGTAACCACCTCTCTGGTAACCATCTCTCTAGGATCTCTAGGAGGGTGGTGGGTGAACATTGGTCGTCTTCTTGTACCCATGATTGTATTTGTGAATAAATGTCCACATACTACGCGTTATTTATAGTCTAGGTGGCTGGGTGGATGGTGGGAGGTGGGTTTAAGATGGCGGCGTAGGTGGATGGTGGGAGGTGGGTTTAACATGGCGGCGTGGGTGGATGGTGGGAGGTGGGTTTAAGATGGCGGCCGGTGTCAGTGAGTGCAAGATATGCTTGCCCACTGTATAGCGCTGTGTTACCATTGCCCAAGGATAAAAATTTCCTAGTTTTCTTTCGATAAACCCGTTACAATTTTCAGGGAAATATTATAAGGCTGTAAGCCATAGTCTTGACGTATTTTTAGCCAGAAAAATCCATTTATTTCCAGTGTACCGGGTTTTCCATACTACCGTACACTAACGTTAGGGGTGTAAAAATCGATAAATTCATTAAAAATAATGGCATAGTCTAGCGCTAGGCTGCTAAATTTTTTAAATACTACATCATGAATTGCCTGAATTCAATTGGAAATAAAATTTATACGTGCACTGACATTTATTGCAAAATCACAGCCGTTTAAAATTGTAAAAGAAACACAAATATATTTTGTTGAGCGTAACTGTAGCAGACGACAGAGTGTTTTCGTCGAGGTCCGCGCCTTACACTATAAATAGCGCGCAGTATTTTTTTCAGTCATTCACAATTAGCCTGAGTGCCCAGTGATGGAGTCACCCCTGGCTGAAATCATGGATATTGACATATCAGACTTCACCACAAATGATGATGATAATGAAGTACAACTGCTCGGCAACATCATTAATATGGTACATGACGAACCATGGTTGGATGCTATAATGAAAGACTTATTTCCACCTCAACCAGCCCGGGACTACCCTCCACCAACCACACCTCATCTTAGTGACCCCCCAGCCACATCGCAGCTTAGTAACTTCCTAGCAGCGACACCGGATGTTACCCCAGTGGAATACCAATGTTTTGACGACATAGACTGCGTGTTCGAAAGTATGTTGAAACCACAACAACAAAGCCCCCAAGCTAAAGAAAAAGAAGAAGAAACCGGAATCCATACAGATGGAACCGATACAGATGGAACCGATACAGATGGAACCGATACAGAAGAAGGACAAGATGAGGAGGAGGAGAAGACCACAGTACTCCAAAAAAAGAAAGACTCAAGAAAAAGAGAGAGGAAAGACTTAAGAAGAAAGAGGACAGACGCGAGAAAAAACAGGAAAGATGTCAGAATCAATAGAAATAGGCAACAGGAGAGAAAAAACAGGAAGGATGCAAGAAAACAGAGAATAAGAGAGAATACCAGAAAAATAAGCCAAAAAGAAAACCAAGACGTGATGCACTACGTTTCCGCAGTAACAACAACAACACTGGGATTCAACACAGAACGCCAAGCAGTCTCCTATTTACACTGCGTGGAATGCAGTAACCAATTCGCTAAATACGCTATTTTCCCCTGCGGACACCAAGCTTTGTGTGTTGCTTGTATTGAGCGACATGCCCAAATACCAGCGTGTGCGGAGGCTAACAAACCCCTAGTGTGTCAATTGATACCCTTGACATGTCCCGTGTGTACTGAGAGAAGACAACGCCAACAGGCCCTCTCAACGATGTAATCGCTTACATATCCAAAGGTTCTTTTAAGAACCACCTCATCTTTCCGAAAGAGGAAACTTCTATCAAAGCACAAAAAATTAACACCACATCCCCACACACACATATATATCCCTGTGCTGATTCAAATAAATTTCAGTCCGTTATAATTCGGGCTGTAATAACTTCTATCAAAATAAAAAAATAAATTTCAGTCCGTTATCATTCGGGCTGTAATATTAAATACTGGGAGAGAGAAAAAAACAAAAATAAAACCTGTGTTTATAAGAGAGAGATTGGTCCTGACAAGGACCGTTAATATGGGACAGGGGTTGTTTTTTGGTGATGCAGTTTGCTAATAGAATAAAAAAGGGGTAATGTGGGACCTATGCTTTTGAAATTTGTGCCCAAGTTAGAAGTTCTCTTTCGATTGCTTTGGTTGGCCCTGATAAGGGCCGTTAGGATTCAATTTGATATCCCTGTTTTCTTCAGGAGGGGGGTTTTCTTGTCTACCCCCCTTACTTCTCACTCACCGAGAAGTATCTATATGGAGTCAGTGTGTATCGATGTACAACATCCTCATCTTGGTCGGGGCTGATGGGTAGACCTTCTAGAAAATTGGCCGGAGCTATTGTTGGTGGTGGTTGTTCAAAAATGCACGGCAGGTCTTGCAGGGGGAAGGGCGCTAAATTATCCACAGGCTGGACTGCTGGCTCTTGTGGTGGTGGTGGGCGGGGGGCCAGCAGCCGAGGAAGGGCAGGGCGCATCTCGTCCTCCAATGTGTTTTTTAATAACTGGAACCACCCCTCCTCGCTCACTGTTCTGGCTCCATTGAGTAACGCCCGCACATTCTCGGCTGTTCCTACGCCTCCATAATCCCCGTTCAGCCTGGCACACCACCCCGTGAATTCCTTGAGCCAGAATTCTTTTATTTCTCTCTTCATCGCTCGCTTCTTTCGTCTCGATATTCCTCCTCCTCGCCCCGTGGCCTGGGTAGTTGATATGGTTGCTGGTCGGCTCATTTTTCTTCTCTTGTTCTCATCAACATACGACAGTGAAAGGTTTTGCAATAACCCGCTTCAAGCGGGTCGCTAGCTTATATAGTGTAAAGCGCGGACCTCAGCGAAATGGCTCTAGCTGGGCCGTCTAGATTTACGCTGCAGAAAATATGTTTGTGTTTCTTTCCCAATTATAAACGGCTGTGATTTTACAATAAATGTCAGTGCACGTATAAATTTTATTTCCAATTGAACTCAGGCAATTCATGGTGTAGTATTTAAAAAATTTAGCAGCCTAGCGCTACACTAAGCCGTTATTTTAATGAATTTATCGATTTTTTACACGCCTAACGTTAAAGTACGGTAGTATGGAAAACCCGGTACACTGGAAATAAATTGGTTTTCCTGGCTAAAAATACGTCAAGACTATGGCTTACAGCCTTATAATATTACCCTGAAAATTGTAACGGGTTTATCGAAGGTAAACTATAGAAAACTATTAAAAACATAGCCTTCGTTTCAGTGAAGGGTCAACGAGCAGAGTTCCGATTCATTTTGGTGCGCTAGGCATGACGCCATCTAGCGGCCATTACAGGCACTGAGAATGGAATGTCTTGAAAGGGAGCTAATAACCAATAGGCCGGTCAAGCATTTTGGAGACGATTTCAATGTTGTCTTCTCTTCCATCTGTGCGCGAATTCTTAATTGTTTTACAGTGCAGGCACAAATGACACGCTAATGTAGCGTCGTCGCAAATGTTCTGTGAAGTATATTTTATCTTGGAGCGCGCACCTACAAAAATTGCATTGTAAATCTGAATTATTTTTCTACAACAGGGTACGCGTACGAATTTTTTTATTACGATGAAATTAGCAAGAATCGGTATATACATTTTGCCTGGCCGGTGTTTTGTCATTCACCATTATGGCAGCGCACGGAAAGGAGCTCGCTTTCTTCCAACTCACGTCTGATGTCATTCTCATCGTCTATGATCATGAACTGCAGCTCATCGAAGAACATCCTCGAGAAGTGAAGTTATCTTTAAGCCTAGCAGGCTGGACTCTATTAACACGGTTGTTACAGGGAAAAGAGCCCGAAGTCGATTTCCTGCATGTGGGAGTCTGTGTGTACCTGCGAAGTGGAAGAGATGATTCTTTTTTTCCTCGGTTAGAACAGTGTGGGGGTGCCAAAATCCTACTCCGGCCGGCATTATGGCAGGCGCTGAAAGCTATTATCACCGACGTCCACGATGTACTCTACCCCCAGGCGCGCTCTCTAGCTACCCGCACTCTTACACCGGACTGTACCCTATTGTTATACCCCAACGCGTGGAGCTCATCGATGACGATAGCCGATGTTGGTGTACGTCTGAACCCGCGCGTGTCTCTTTATCCCCGGAAGGCTGGATTACCTTGAAACGTGTGTTATGCGGTAACCTCGACGGGGATAGCATTCACCTGTGTGACGATGTCTACATTTTCCGCGGTCCCTATTTTGCTCGACTTCTCTGTCTCAAGCGAGGGGGTTTTACTCTGGACCCCGATCTATGGACGGCTTTGCAACAAGTAGTCCCCATGGTGGATGAAGTACTCTCTCCACAGGAGCCGCCTCTCACAGAATAGTACCTGACACTATAAATACCAGGGATGAGACAGAGTGTGTGTCATTTACCGTTCGACATTTACAGCAAGCATGTCATCCCACCTACGAGCCATCCTACCTCTTACACCCTACCAGGTGGGGTTATACGTCTATGAAGATAAAGTCACCCTGGTGGAAGACTGTGGAGCTATTTGCTGGGCGTCCGCTGAGACTCTATCGAATACGGTGACGCTACAGCGTGATGGCTGGACTAAATTTAAACGGGTGTTGAGCGGTGAGTTGGACGGACACCTCATCCACATGGACAATGCCATCTACGTATACCGTACCGCCCTCTTCCCACGCCTGGGCCGCTACCAAGACCCTACGCGAAGTTTCATCCTAACCCCCTCTCTGTGGTCAGCCTAGGAGAAAGTAGTGCCTATTGTGGACCAGCTGTTTACACCGGACGAACGATCACCAGACCAATTGGCGTGGGCTCGTGCTATGGAAGACGCGCTGGCTGAACCCCATGAAAAAAAACAACATGATGAATCCGATGATACAGCCGAGGAAGACGAAAGTACTATATCTATAGAATGCACAGAGGCTAGAGTGACAGTGTCACTTGATGAAGCGAACACACATGACGGAGACCCAGAGGCGACCCGATGAAGGGTAAGAAGACCGTAATGAAGCGGTCCCGAAAGGGAAAAAAGGAGTCAGCATCTACAGTGAACAAGGTGTTAACCGATTTGTATTACAATCCTACGAGTCCAGCCGCGTATAGCGCTGTGGGAGCGCTCGCTCGAGCTGCCCATTCTCAAGGCATCAGTCGAACTGAAGTTCAAGACTGGTTAAAAACCCAAGACACTTATAGTTTACATCGAGCAGCCCGACGACATTTTCGCCGTAACCGAGTCATCGTAGGAGGTATAGACGCGCAATGGCAGGCTGATTTAGTGGATATGAGTCGATTTGCACCTCACAATGATGGACATCGGTACATATTGACCTGTATCGATATTTTATCCAAGTATGCCTGGGTACTACCCATTCGCACCAAAACAGGAGAGAATCTAATAGCAGCGTTCCAGCAGATTTTCAAGACGGGGCGCAAACCTCTTTATTTGCAAACGGATGAAGGCACAGAATTTCTCAACCGACCCTTTCAAGCCTTTCTTAAGAAACAGAAGATATTTTTTTTCCATACGTACAATGAGACCAAAGCTTCTGTGGTGGAACGATTCAATCGCACCTTCAAAGGACGAATTTACAAGTATTTTACTGCCCAAAACACCCGACGGTACATCGATGTACTACCTCAACTGGTACAAGGGTACAATCGAGCCTATCATCGCAGTATCCAGCGAGCTCCCCGTGATGTGACAGAACGCAACGAACATCAAGTGCGTGCTACGCTGTACTCATCCAGTCCACCTCTACCACTCACGGCACCCCGTTACAAACGTGGAGATGTGGTACGGATCAGTAAAGTGAAAGGCCAATTTGAGAAAAGTTACTTGCCCAACTGGAGTGACGAGCACTTTGTCATCGTTCGCCATAAACCTCGACAGCCACACGTCTATCAACTGGAAGATCTACAAGGAGAAACACTGCAAGGCACGTTTTACGAGGCAGAATTACAACCCATAGTGAAAACACCGAAAGACTACTACACGGTGGAAAAGATTTTGAAAACGGAACGTCGACGTGGCATTCCCTATCATTTCGTCAAATGGCAAGGGTGGCCTCGTTCGTTTAATTCCTGGGTGTCAGGCCGTGACATGAAACGCCTATAAATTCTAACCCCTATCACCACCAGCCTTCAGTGTAGGATTGTACCATGGATAGTACACATCTACCCTTACTGTTACGAACTCGAAAAGCACAAGTCGGTACTGTAGTGTGTCTAGTAGTGCTTCTGGGTACGTTATTTACAGGCGTGTTCTACGATTTGTCGTACGTGATATCCTGTTTGAGCACCCTGCGTTCCACATCTCAGTCATCCACCACTTCCACCACCACCACCACTTCGACCACTACGACGACGCTGCCTACGCCATCCAAGACGTCAAGGTACCGCCACGTATCAACCCAGACACCCACGTTTCCATCCAAGACGTCTACTCACACACCGTCTACTCCATCCATCACCACGTTACCCTTTGCCCGCTACATCCAGTCACCCACGACGACCACCACGCCCCGTACTACGACTCCACGTCATCCTCCGTCATCCCTGAGAAGCGACGATCCTTTCACCCCATCACCACCACCACCTAGTACACCCACCACCACCACGCCGCTAAAAATATTTGCAGTGGATCCCCGTGAATCACGTTTACCACGACAACGGTACCCATTCGACTACGATCCCCGGTGGGATCCACGACAACGCAAATCACCAAATAAAAATAAAAAAAAAACTAAAAAAAACTATGGATCCTCGATGGCAGCATCCTTTCACGTGTCTCATCGCTGGACCGACAGGGTCGGGAAAAACACACTTCGTTCAACGTCTCATCCAACACGGGTCAGCCCTCATTTCACCGCCTCTAGCTCGCATCCTGTGGTGTTATGGAGCTTAGCAACCCGCGTACGAGGAACTGGCACGTGTCCCGGGACTCACCTTAGTGGAAGGCTTACCCCCTGAGGATACACCCCAAGACACCTTGGTGGTGGTGGACCATCTCATGACGGAAACGGACAGTCGAATCACCCGTCTCTTTACCAAAGGAAGCCATCATCGTCGGTTGAGCATCATCTACATCGTGCAGAATCTCTTCAGTAAGAACAAAGAGCACAGGAACATTAGTTTGAATGCTCAGTATGTGGTGTTATTCAATAACCCCAGAGACGCTTCACAAATTACGCACCTGGCCCAACAGATGTACCCTAAAAACACGGCCTTTGTACGAGAAGCCTTTGAAGATGCTACCCAACCCGCTCACGGGTATCTACTCATCGACTTGAAACAAGACACCCCCTCCACCCTTCGATTGCGTACCCTCATTTTTCCCGGCGAGGTGCAGACGGTGTACACACCCAAATAAAAGATAAAAGAAGAAGACAATCCACTCTAACCGTCATTCATCATCATGTCTGCACGGATACGCAAGCACGCACCGGCTCTGCGCGTATTACGCAGCGCGCCACCGGAGGTGGGCCGGGCCCTGGTGCGCGGGGCGGATCCCGACTTGGTACGGTGTTTGTGTGAAGTGGCACATAATGTGTTAAAAGGCAATGTTCCACTCAGTCCTCTGCAGAAAGGGAAATTGCAACGGCACAAGGCGGGTCTCCGAACGTTGGTGAAGAAGACGGGTAGTGTCAAGAAAAAGAAACAGGTGTTACAGCGAGGTGGATTTCTCGGCGCACTCCTCGCACCCTTAGCCGCTACTGTACTGGGACCGTTACTAGGCTCCATCTTGGGACGCTAACGTCATCATGGAACATACGAAAAAAATGATGCTGGTCGAACCTCGACTGTTACAGAGTTTGCAATCACCCTATCCCGTACCTGCCACAGTGCAACAACTCCAGTCTCTGGATGAAGAGATGAATAGTATACTGCAACGTCGACTACCCGATCACGAGAAAATTCAACTCTACCATCAAAAGCTGAACCAGTACCAGACGTTTATGGATCAATATAGAGGGAGTAGTAGTAGTACACCACCACTACCCACAACGCCCACACTGACATCGCCTCCATCACTACCCTCACCTAAGCTGGAAGAGGAAGTGTTGACCAGTGTGCCTAAAGCCTTCAAGACCAAGGCCCGTTTATTGTTGGACCGGGTGAAACAGAATTCCGATATGAGTTGGAACGCTGAAGGAAAACTGCTGATTCGAAACAAAGTGGTGCCGGGGTCTCATATGACCGATTTGATCAACGATATGGTACGTTCTCGCAAACACTCTAATCCACCGGGCTGGGAAGTGTTTGCTCAGGGATTAAAAGACATACACACCCCTCAAGAATTGGTAGGGAATCCTAACCGTTGGGCCTTTATGCAGCAATCGACCCGACACCAACCATCACCTCCACCCTCCTCTTCTTGGGACTCCATGTCACCGCCGTCCAAAATACCACAACCACGACAGGGACGTACCCGATCTAAGTCAACGCTACCATCACAACGCCGAGGTAAGGCGCCCAAGGCCTGGGGGGGCCCTTACTGGGAACCCTACTAATAACTCCTATAAAAACCCGGTGCAGAAGCCAGAACAACTCAGTCGTCATGTTTTACCTGACGTTGCCCAGTAATAGCTCACTCGAAGTGTTTCCTGACAACACCTTGACCAAGTATGTCACTCAATTACCACAACCGTTACATTTACCTGGACGATGGGAATGTGGACTGGTGGATATTCAATACCCTTACTCATGGTACAACGTACAAGACCAAGAAGTATGGTACGAAGTGACCTACCAAGGTAAAATCTACAGACTGACTCTCCCCGAAGGCCAATACGATACGCCCCAGAAGTTCAAAGAGGGTCTGATGGCCTTGTTGGAGTACAAGGCTCTAAAGGAGAGCACGGATAGTGCAACACGCCTGATAGCCTTTCGCTTCAAGAAAAACGTGTTCTTCGATGTCAACGTACACAACGACAAGAGCTCTATCATGCTGAGCCCTAACGTGGCTGTGAAACTCAGTCCTACACTACAGCAAATGTTACGGCTGCCTCAGAGCGTCTACACGGGTCCCACCATTGGCAACGGTACCATTTTGATGGATATGAAAGTAGGTATGTACGGACTGTACGTCTACTCGGACGCAGTGGACAGCCATATTGTGGGTGATGTGAACACACCTCTGTTACGGGTGGTGCCCATTAGCAAGACGTATGGCGATCAAGTCAACAAGAGTTTCAACCATATAATCTACCTGCCCGTACGACATACCGATATCAACACGATCACGGTGGATATAAGAGATGACACGGGACGCCCGATCCCATTCGAACGAGGAAAAGTGGTGCTGACACTTGCTTTCCGACAAGCCCCCTCTCCTCACTTCGTATAATGTACGTGCCTTACCAGTGCCATACGCCCAGCTATGTCGACTACTACAAGAAACAAACGGGAGGAGGCTTGCCCATGTTTAGCGGTGCACGCGTGCAACGAGGTCACGGATTGGGGAACATACTGGGCAGCATTGTGAAAACGTTTTTACCCTTGGTGACACGGGGTGTCAAAGCGGTGGGGAAACAAGCGGTACGCAGTGGATTGCGCGTGGCCGGTGATGTGATGGAAGGCACAGCACCCCGTCAAGCCTTCAAACGACGGGCTAAAGAAGCCGGCGGCGTCTTGATCGCCAAAGCCCTTAAAAGACAAACTCCGACACAGCGAAGAGTCATTCGATGTCCAACACACCGACGACGCACACACCAGAGGACTAAGACCCAGAAGAAGAAGAAGAAGAGGAGTAGTAGTAGGAGAGACATCTTCGCATAATGGCATTCATTCACTCCGAGTCGTGTCCGTCTACCAACAGTGAATTGGATTTGTGGACTATTCCACCCACCCAAACCAGTGTAGCCGAAGGACGTTGGGTAGACCCCTGGCTAGCCTGACGGGGATGGGCCCCGTGGAATTTACCATTGAAAACAAAGATACGGCCTACCTGGATTTAGCCCACACGTACTTGTACGTGAAAGCCAAAATAATGGACAACGACGGGACGCCCATAGCGGACGATGCGGTAGTAGGCCCGGTGAATCTTTGGCTGCACTCCTTGTTCCAACAGGTGGATATAGGTCTGAACGATAAACTCATCACTACGTCCACCAATACGTACCCGTACCGAGCCTACATGGAGACGCTGTTGTCGTACGGCAGTGATGCCAAAAAATCACACTTACAAGCTCAGCTGTACTTCAAGGATACACCCGGAGTCATGGACAGCCTGCTCGGTGCCAATAATGGGTTCGTCGTACGCAAAAGAATGGCAGCCCAAAGCAAGTCCATCGATATGATGGGACGACTGCACGCCGATCTGTTCCTGCAAGACCGCTACATGATGAACGGTGTATCCATCAAGATCAAGTTGATCCGTTCCTTACCCGCGTTCGCCTTAATGGGCGGTGGAGTCGGGGGTGTCAATTACAACATCGTCATTGAAGATGCAGCCCTGTTTGTCCGTACGGTAGATTTGCAACAGGGCGTGTTGCTGGGTCACATGGAAGCCTTAGCGAAAAAACCAGCCCTATACCCCATCCGACGCGTACAGACCAAGGTGTTCTCTGTGCCATCAGGTACGATGATGGCCAACCGTGAAAATTTATTTCTAGGGGATCTTCCTAAACGTCTTACCCTGGCGTGTGTGACCAACACCGCTTTCAATGGAAATTGGGCTGAGAATCCGTTCAACTTTCAACATTTCAACATCAACTTTGTGGCACTGCACGTGGCCGGCCATCAAATTCCAGCCCGTCCATTACAACCGGACTTTACTAACAAAAACTATGTGCGGACCTACCTGAACCTGTTTACAGCCACAGGACAAAACAACCAGGACGAAGGCAATACCATCAGTCGAGACGACTTTAGCCGTGGGTACACATTGTTCGCCTTTGACCTCACCCCACCTTGGAACACGATCATCAACTGGCTTTGCTGAAGAAAGGAAACCTACGGTTGGAACTGCGTTTCGCCACCCCTCTAGCCCACACCATTAACGTGATTTGCTACGCCGAGTTTGATAACGTCATCAGCGTGGATCAGCAAAGAAACGTGCTGTGTGACTACGCCAGTTAGAGTCATCATGGATACAGAGCAGCTGATGGGCATACTCCAGCGAGATCCGAAGATCCCCTTTCGAGGTGTGTTTCCACGCAATGTGTTTCCCACCCACTCCACCACCCCAACAGCCTACATCCTGAATACAGACCCGAGGAGTCGACCCGGTGAACATTGGGTAGCTGTGTACGTGGACACCCTAGGCCAAGGCGAATACTTTGATTCCTACGGACTTGCACCCCTACATGCCGATTTGGTGAAATTCATGGACGTCTCTACTACAAAGTGGCGTTGGAATACTCAAAGATTACAAGGACCCTTGAGTAGTGTGTGCGGACAGTACTGTGTGTTGTATCTCACTCACCGGAGTAGAGGACATTCTATGCCCACCATTGTACACATGTTTGATGATTATTGTCAAGCCGAAGACCGTGATGTCCTCGTCTATGACTGGACGGCCTCTCGTTTTAATGTGCATGCTCCATTTCTCTGGTTAACTTAAATGTACTGTGCGCGCAGGCCACTTGTTTATTATCACGTTATTGTTATGACGTTGTTGTTCTGACGTTCATTGATGTTGAATAAAAGATGAAAAAACACAAAAAATGATGGGTTTTGACTTCTTTTTTTTTTATTTAAGTCAACAAGAAGGGTTACTGAATAGGTACAAATAGAATACAGGGTACAAATAGTAGGGTTAAGGTACAAAAATTCTGTCAGGAGTAGGATTCGAACCTACGACAGCATTCGCCGACCAGCACTTACACACCGGCGCCTTAGACCACTCGGCCATCCTGACTTTTACATTTGTGTATCAACAGTTATAGTTCGACATTGTTCACAAGTCCAAGTAAGTGGTGCTCACACCGTCGGCCAACACTTTTCGTTTCGGGTAAAAGAAAGTAAAGGCGTCTCGTTGCTGAATGTACGTCCGCATCTGGTGGTCCACCACTCGAAATCCTCGGTTAGTACCACTCGCACTGGCCTGGCTTTGCAGCACGTTCAAGTACAAGGATTTG